>VOQJ01022411.1:4729-18832 GCA_015052665.1 Apistogramma diplotaenia | reverse complement strand
GTAATATAGACTGCGTGTCTTCTTGGCTTCGCCCGTTTCCATGGTGAATCGTGTTATCTGCCTTCCATTGATGAGGGCTTCTTTTATACTCGCGCTCTAACGTAACTCAGGGGTAAGTTGACTCAGAGTATCTGCCTTCTACCCAGGGTTTGTTAACCCTGCTTTCTGAAACGGGGCCCAGCTCACAAGCTTGTGTTTAGGTGCCTCGGCATGTTTTGTTTTCGTGCACAAAACCTCGACAAAGATGCACACTGACACCTGCTGGCACAAAGTTTGTATTGCAGTGAGCTTCACAGTGATGGGCTTATTGCCCTGCTTCCATCTTCGCAGGTTGGTCTTTCTCCTCTCTTTTTACCTGTCAGGGATTAACATTGCAAGGATGTGCTTCTTTCTGTTGTTTAGATAAATGTCCCATTTTAATCGAGTTAATCAAAGATTACTAACTTCAGTAACAGAAAAGTCTTTTGTGGGCAATAACCTATAGCCAATAATAATAACAACAAAAAGCACTTAGAAATGAATGACCAAATTATTGATACCGAGACAGTGAAAACACTGCATTGCCTTTTTAAAAATGTTTTTTTGCCATTTCTGCCAGTTAAAAAAATACGCATTTATGTGGAAAAAACTGTGGGATTTGTTCAATTTTTATTTATATTTTATTTTTTTCAGTATTTAAAATTTTTATATAGTATTAGTTTTAAACCCAAAATGCAGAAGTCGATTACAGATGCGCCTGTCAGGCTGAACTCAGGGCACCAAGTTCCCTTGCACAAGTCCGTCAGCGCTGACGTCATTTTCATATTAGTGACTGCTGTTATCAAGATGGCGCTGCGGCCGGGATCTGGGGGAGGTGGCAGGTATTTTAGTTTTTTAAAACGGACTCCCATGAAGCGAGTAGATTTGTGGGTGAAACATTCACCCCAGACAGCCGCGGGGTTTCATATTTAGCTACGAAGACGACCTCAAATATCGCGATATAGGCCGTTTTAGTTTTTCGGGGCAGAGAGATGAGATGAGATGGCTGGTGGTCAGGTGTCACAGCTAGCGTTAGCTGGCTTCTTCTGGCTCTGCCTGTCTGTGCTCAGAGTGGACCAAACTAACTCCAGGATATGGGGATAGTAATAGTTTCACATGTAATTTATGCTGTCGTGGTCATTGTGCCCGGTGCTCACGGTCTCCAGTGATATAACGCGATATTTGCTGCAGGGAGCTCCTGTACTAGCATTGCTGGACAGGCCTTAAAGGGTCAGAAATTTACACTTTCTCACTACTTAATTTTTTTGTCATGGGGGGATTTAGCATTGTGTTGGCTATTTAGAAAGGTGGAGCATAAAAGGGTGTGTAGATTTGTGAGAAAACAGTTGATTTAGTTAAGTTTTTGTCCCTCTGACACACCAGGCAGCAGAGACTTTAAGCTCTTCTTCAGGAGTCACATTGCTCTAATAAGTCTCTGCTGATTCACATAATCAGCCCTGTCAGCCATGCATATTCCATTAAGAAGCTGTAAATGGTGAGGAGATGTTCAGGTGTCTTATTAAAGCAGTGTGATGATGGTCTGCAGAGTAGTTGAAAAGGCCAGCCTCATGATTTTTTCATAAGACGAGCTCCAGCAGCCTGAATAATAAATATGCTCCGGCTATAAGGCCGGACAGGTGATACTGATCCGACAGGTGAAACCTGAGTCCTCAACACTGCCAGTGCCACTCTTTTACCACAGCTGGTAAAGCCTCTTTTGTAGGCATGTGTAGATTTAGGCAATATTTGCATTATATTTATTTTATGATAATGTCAAGAAATCTTTGGTTTTGATTGGTATTTGTGTTGTTTAAGTGATAGACTGTTTCATTTTGACTTTGAACCTCTGTAAAAATATCTGTACCTACTTGCGTCGTGCATTGTTTTTATTTATTTATTTTCACAGTCATCAGTTCCATTTGGTAAGAAATAAATTTTGACCAATTTGTGTGCTTGTGGCTGGAAGAAATGGTAACATGGGTATAATAATAAAGTAAAATGTGACTGTATAGTAAAGTGCAAAGCCAGGAGGTGGAGCAGTAGTGCAGCATATGAAGCATGTTTGAGAATCTCCGCAAGCTTTTGTTGTTGTGTGGACTTCAGTAATCAGTCTGTTAGGATATTGAATATATATATCGCCTGGGTTTCAGATGCAATGATGAGATCAATCCTATTGGCTGATGATGGCTCCACACAGATTCCCCGTCTTCAACAGTTCATGTGATTAGAAACTTCTTGAATGTCAAGTGATGTCCGGCTGCAGAAATCATGCTTGTCATGGCCGTAGTTTTAATGTATAACTGTTTAAAAATATCTTCTTTCTTTAGGGATTGCCTCATCCTCCATCTCACCCTGTCCCTCTTACCCCCCTCATTCACTACATCCATGAACTTCCTCTGAGATCTTTGTATTTTCCACCCGACTTGACAACATCCTTTGTCCAGTATATCCACTATCCCTCCTCTGCACATGTCCCAACCGTCTCAGTCTTGCCTCTCTAACTTTGTTTCCAAACCGGTCAACTTGAGACGCTCATGTATCCGAGTTAGAAAATGATTAGCGCTTGCTTATCATTTATGTTTTCAAGCTCACTGTGGGTTACTTATAAATGCAAAAGGGCTTCACACAAGTTTTTGTTGTTTCTGGATTGACTTTAAATAAGAACAACCATATGTGGTGTTTGAAAACATTAATTCAGTACGACTTAATACTGTCACAGTGTAGTGGTGACTAGAACCTAACTGATATAGGACTTCTAAGACTGCTACCTACACCGATATTTGGCAGTTTAAAGTCCAGTATTCCCTTTTTAGACACACAAACATTTGTTGCGTGTTGTTATTTATTTATTTTTGCTTACGTGCTTCCGGACTCTGATGCAACATCAACACTTACTACATTGGTTTCACTCACCGCTTCTTTATTTTTTCATTTTTCATTGATTGGCTAATATCGGCTGCTGATATTGGCTGCTGATATTGGCTGTCTGATACATCAGTTGGGTTTGAGTGATGCCAGCGTTTCCCTACTTTAGTAATATTCCCCTTACAGTGATGAGAGAGAAAAAAACTGCATTTGAGAGGCAAAAAGGTGAGAATTTGTGGGATGTTTCTCTTGGTAAATACTGCAACCATAAATAATCTGTTTTAAATGTTTCAGATCTGTATGTAGCAGAAGTGGCAGGTTCATTGAAAGCCAGTATTTCCTCTTTATAGGAGTAAGTCTGCTTTTTCTTCCTGTTTGAGAGAAAATGATTTTAGCAGTGGTGACTCTGGCTAAAACCAGTATTCAAAGCAGTTTGATGGTGGCTGTTAGATGATTCCAGGCCTTTTCCAGAGCACAGGCCTGCCTGGTGTCCACAGCTGCTATTCCTGCTTATCTCTCTTCATGTTAATCCTCTCGGCCGTGACCTCTGATTTGCTGCAGGATGGCGGGCAGCAGTGCCGCGGTGCTCAAAAAGCTTTTTAAGCTGCAAATCTTCCAGTGAGCAGATGTGAGATTCTGAAACCCTCCAGTACTTGTCATATTACAGCAGTACTCTGTGAGGGGGAACTTTGGCTTCTTGCTTGTAGTTTAAATGTGTTCAGTATGACTTAACAGAGAAAAGGGGACCACTTAGCACTAACAGTGCCCATAAACTCACATCAGTATGATTTGAAATGATCCAGAGTTTACTGAATCGCACGTTTAGGGGATAAAATAAAAAGCAGACGAGGGAATAATGCCTCGTGGTATTATTACACTCTTTTCTAGTTTTCTAGTAATTTTTAAAAGAAACTAAAACTATCAACAGGATTTGAAGAAAGAGCTGCTATGGCTTTATGTCCCAAAACATCTGTGTACTTTGTTGAAGAGATGTCAGCTGAAGCTGAGCTAAAGCTGGTCTGTATTTTCATGTATTATGAGTTTGTACCACAAGATGATGTAGTGAGTCAGTTTAAACTTTAACAAGGCAAGCCATTAATGCACATTCATGTTTACAATGGCAGCTCGCAAAAGGCAAAGCCTTGAAGAAATGTCACCTAAATAGAGCATGTATCCAAAAACATCTGCCCACACACACCCTGGTTCTGAAAGCTTTATTTAAAGCTTGCAGAGGTTCATTCCAAAAAGTGCTTTTCACCCTCAGAATAGTTTTTTTGTCTCTGTGAAGTAGGTTATCATGTTATCATATAGGATATTTCAGGGGGGGTTTCAGGGCAAAAAGAGGCTTGTAATTGACCAGAGAGAAATATGTGATTCTTAAGCTGCTAAATGCTCCACTGTGTTTGCTGGCTAATTACTAGTTTTGTCTCAGGTATAAAGAAATAGGAGGGTTCTCCTGCTGGTTAGACAGATGTTGGATATTGTAATGACTCGTTAAATCAAAAAATAATTGACAGGGTTGACTGATGAAGAGTAGATATTTGGAGTCATTGTACAGTCAAGTCTGTGCCTGCTTTCTCAATGATCTCTGTCAGCACAGTTGTCTTGGTGCTGAAGTTATCAGTATTATAATGTCAGTGATGGCATTAGTAATGATCACATTAAACTCGGAGCCGCTGGAAGCAGAGGCCCGGCTGGCTCCATCTTTTGTTTGTCTCTGCATCACCACTTCCAGCCTGTGAGTTGTAGTAAGTTATTTGACAAATAGCCGAAGGCCTGTGTGGGTTGGCTCTGGCGAAGGAGAGACTTGGCCGACTCGTAGAGAGACTTCCTCTGATTATTTCTTAAAGGGCTGTTTCTCAGCACAGCGACACGAGTCCAAGTCGCCTGCAGAAATTTGCCCGGGCATCTACCCTCCTGTTTATCTGGCGTGAATGTTACTTCAAGGGATCTGAAGGGTTCTTTGTGAATAAGCCTCAGCTGCTTTGAGCCTGTAGAACAAAACTGCCAGTTTGTTGAGGTCACCAGTGAGCAACTTGAAGCGCACACCATCTTATTTTTTATACTTTTTGTGGATATGCTTTGTCCTTTCAAATGAAATAAAATCAAACTGAAGGACCATTTAAAACTGAAATGAAAATCAACTGAATTTGTATGGCACAGCCTCTAAATGTCATTTACAGTCAGGCAAACATGGCTTCACATCTAATTTCACTTATCTCTTCCACATCAGACATTTGTGTTGTTCTAATGGCTTTTGCTTTTAAAGGGGTATTGTTACAGCTAAGTGACAACAGAGAGAAAAATAAATGTTCAGCAGGGGTTGGAAAAGAAAAAAGCAGAATAAATGAATGCTATAAAAGATGCTGTTTCTCACATCATGAGATTTTTTTTTGTTGCCTCAGTTTAAGTCTCATAATCTCTGTTTTTCTTCTTTATTTCTTTAGTTTTATGTATCCTGTTGGAGGGGGCTTGGGACCGCCGCAAGGTGAGTCATTCTGCAGTCAATATTACCACTCTTTCCCTCCAAAGTGTTTTTGTAAATATATTCAGCTGAGTTCCTTTTCAGAGAAGATGGCACATAAATGTGTTTTCTGTGAGTTCGAATGGGATCATAGAATATTGCTTTTTGAAGCACACTGTCAGGATATTGAGCTTTTGAATATAAACACTGTTTATTTTGACAAATGTTACTAGAAATCGTCATTTTAAATAAACTAGATGTTGAAAAACTGTTTTCTCAACAGATAAAGTACGAGCACAAAGAGTCATTCTTCGGTGCAGCCCTGCCGCTCCTGGTTTAAGTTTGCTGTATCTCATCTTCAGGGTTGTCATCTTGGGCCTTGAAGTCCTCTTGCAAAAATTATTTAACTTAGATTTCAGTTCATGATTATGAAAACAAAATAAGCCCTTTTGCTGTATGGCGTTTACAGTACAGATAAAAACACCCTTAATCACTCAGGGCCGAACTCTTATAGCATTTAGGCTAGCTCCCTTAACTCTCCCTAGACAGGAGTGTTTAGCTAACTTCTCCATCACTGGGCATTAGATGCCTTTTTTGTCAAATCTTGAGTTCAAGTCTACACCATAGATCGTGGTGTCGTACCACTTAACCCTCTGCTAAGGCTTGTTTGTATGGTTTAACACATCGGCTAACACTGTTTTCATTTTCTGCTGTAGTTAGCAAGCCAGCTAACAAGCTGTCCTCATTGATAGCACACTTGTGTTGTATTGGGCTGGACTTGCACTCGAAACCTCAGGTTCATGCACCTGGTTCCTGAAGAGCCTCCAGGGATGGCTGGAACAGACCCTTACTTGCTCACAACCAGGATTGCAGCACATTGGGCGTTGTTTAACGGGGTGTCAATCCAGAACATCTGTCCAGTGGCAAGCTGGTCTTTACTGCTCATTTGAGTTCTGATAGGTGGGCTACTTGCTAATTGCTGGTGATTGCTTGAGATAAGCTTGTCTGGCAATACAGGAGTCTCCATTTCCCTTAGTGAGACACTGGAACAAATGCTAAGAACGAGAACTTTAGGTTACTTGCATAACCCTAGTTCTCAGGGTACTATGAGTGAGCTGTCTCACCAGACAGCCCTTCTAATAATACCTGTATGTAGCAGAAGCTGCTTAAAGGTGGGTGCTCTGCCCGATGTGAACGTTGCAATCACCAGCCAATCAGTATTGGAAGAGTTAGATAAATGCTTCTGAGGAATACTCAGGGAGGCATGAGATATATTACTAATGCTGCTCTGATAGTAAATTAATGTTGGAGACTCCAGTCTCCAGTACTGACCACAGTAGTCGTGATTATGAGTTTTGCTATAATCGAGTGACGTACACCGTTATATACACAGTGACCGAAGGGGTTAATTTCAGCTTTATATAAATGATGGGGCTAAGAGGAGCACAAAGAGATGACCTAGAAGGGGAAATAGAAGTTGGCCTTAGAGCTTAACAATAGATTACTGTGTTTCTGCTTTTCTTATTTTTATCCTTCCTCTTAATTATTGGTCCTTGCTGTCGTTAGGCATGTGAGTGATCGGTGAGGATTCAGCACACTGCAGCTCATACCTTTGTTACCACGCTCAGCACTGGGCACTGAAGGTCTCAGATGTATCATCATTTAGCTGGGGCTGCTCGTCCTACTCAGGCTGTTGGCTTTGCAGTAACACCTCCAGATAAAAAACGCACGCACCAGTGGGACAAGCGTCTCTTAGGGGTCATTATATGCTCCCGTTAGCAATGTCATTTTAGTTCGACAAATTAGAATGTGAGCAGTCTCCCAGACAGGCCATTTACACAGCCCAGTTGAGCCGTAACATGGTGAATCATCTGGCCGTTCCATTCGGAGCTGGCTGCTCAGCTCTGGTTGTCGGCTTACACACAGTCTCTGAAAATAAACACACACTTTTCCAATTTTTCTTCCCTCAATTCTCTTGTTTTGCTCCAAGTTGTCACAGTAGTCACCAGAGAAACAGATTTGCTTGTTGCCGAGGCTGTGTTTTTTCCAGCTGTCCAGGAAGTGGAAATGGATTTGCAGTCCTGAATCATGACGATCCTCTGGAGGCTTTTTCTTTTGAGACTTTAGACATGACATGTATTTACTTAAACTAGACTTTTCTATTCTTATTACTGTTGTTCAGATACTTAAGATACATTTATTTATTCCCTCTTTTATAGCAGCATTAAAACATTAAACACAACCTGTAAAAATGTAAGTTAAATAAAGTAGAAAAGCTCAATAAAATAAAATATTAGAAAAAATATCTCAATAAGGAAATGAAAAGAGCTCAGTTAAATAGAGGAGAAAGTAAAATGAAATGTTAAAATCTAAACAATATAATTGAAAAACCCTGTAAAAATCTGAATATTATCCAAGAAGAAACTCAATAATTAAAAATACATTAAGGGTTAAAATGTTAACAGAATTAAATACTGTATTTATACCAAAAGTTGGGAAGTTACTGTGTTACAACAACCAAAAGAAGAAAAAGAGCACAGCTAAATAAAATAAGTATGAGTAATAAGTATGACTATGATCTTACCGCTCAGATTAACGTCTCTGTCTGCCCGAAAAAGTCTCGAAGCCGGATGCAGTCGCACTTAGTCTGGGCCGTGTGACAACAGTTCTTCATGACACACATCCAACTAAACTCAACGAGTTCATCCGTAGGTTCTTTGGGATTGCAGGCCTCGCTCCGGGCAGGAGAACTGTCAATGCCATCAGCTGGTGAAGATTCGCTATTGTCAAGATAGCCTGACGAGGAAAACCCGCTAGTGAGCTCAGAAAAAAAAGAGCCAATTCATCTTCACATAAATCACACATATAAATAAGGCTTATTTATTTTAACCATCTCCACAGTGAACGATAACGCGGTTTGCATGTGTTTCTGCAGGCATGGTACCCATGCAGCAGCAGCAGCAACAGCAGCAGGGCTTCCCCATGGTTTCGGTCATGCAGCCAAACATGCAGGGCATGATGGGAATGAACTTTGGAGGGCAGATGCCTCCAGGCGCCATCCCTATGCAGGTCAGCTCTATTTCTTATGATGTTGTGCTTGGTTTTGTTTGTATGTGGTGTTTTTTTGGGTGCAATTAATAGTTCCCAGAGGGTTTTTTTGCAATTGTAGCGTTTTCAGCGAACTTGCTAATTTGTCTGCAATTGATGAATACATAACAGTGAAACACTGCTGTATTGATTTAACTGATTTCATTCATGTGGAAGGCTGGATTTAAAGCTCCTCTTAACCCCATTTGCTTCCACGTTAATCTCTTCACAAACAGTTTTAATCACCAGCACATTACCAGGAATTTATTGCTGCCTGATGATGTTTAACAAGACTTTTATCCATTAACATTTGTTTTCCTTTGGATAGAGCGTTTGATATAAAGTGAGAGGCGCAGGAATGCTAATGAATTTGCTACATGTTTCTTTGGGGGGGGATCTAACAGGGAGGAATGCCGATTGGGATGCAGACGCCTGGGATGCAGTTCTTGGGGCAGCCACAGTTCATGGGTATGAGACCAGCTGGACCCCAGTACACAGCTGACATGCAGAAACAGATGGCTGAAGAGCACCAGTAAGACGACTTTAGTTTCTGGTTACTTTTCATACTTTTTTTTTTTTTTTACACACCCTAGTGTTAATCCTAAGCCCGTGTATCTCCAAATTAGGTATTTTTTTCCAAGATAGGAGGTTCCTTTACGAATTGAAGCCATTCTCCTACTTTTTAAGACATATAATCCGCTAAATTCTAACCCCCTAACCCTGTAAAAGCTCTTGGATAAGCTGGAAAATTCATCACCCTAAAGCTGACAACTGGGCCATTTTTTATCTCTTGAAAAATTAACTTTTTAGACACCTTTTCACAGCACAGCAACACTCCTAATATAAAGTAATCTTAAAGAATGCGGTGCTTTGCTGCAGATTAAATTACCCATTGGTATGTAAAGCAGATAAAATGATCTCAACCTTAAACATAATGCAGCAGTAACTTTACTGCAAAAAGCTTCATTACAGAATTAGTACTTTTATTTTTGACAGAACACCACTGGTGTACTGTCCTTCTTACAGGTTCACCCTGAGCACATGTGCCAGACTTGGAAGGGGCTGGAGAAGCCGTGGAGAATGCTGTACAACCTGTAACACTGTTTAGTTTGGTGGTGGGTCAGTGATGGTCTGGGCAGGGGGGCATATCCATGGAGGGGATGCAAAGACCTCCAGAGGCTAGGTGATGTTACCCTGACTGCCACTGTCAGACCCCACGCTAGTGCGGTGGGTCCAGGGTTCCTCCTGGTGCACGACAATGCCCGGCCTCATGTGGCGATAGTATTCAGGCGGTTCCTGGATGGTGAGGGAATTGATACCACTGACTGGCCCCCACGCTTCACCTGATCTAAATCCGTTAGAACACCTCTGGGGCATTATGTTTCAGGCTATCCGACGCTGCCAGGTTGTACCTCAGATTGACCAAGAACTCTGTGATGTCTAGATATGGGAGGAGATCTCCCAAAGACACCAGCTGTCGTCTCAATAGGAACATGATTTTAATTTTTGTCTGCTCACTGCATAAAAGGAACCAAGTGAATCATTGTTTTATGTCTCACAAGTACAACTTTTGTGGGGACACCGCTGGTCCTCTGAGGATGAGTTCTAATAACCTTGATGGTCCTCTGACTCTTTTTTTTTAGAGTCACCACCAAGTTGACATTTGTGGCTTTAAATGAAATTGCATAACAACTATTGGTTGGACTGCTGTGACATTTGGATCACAGATTCATGTACCCCTCAGGACGAATTGCAATCAGTTTGATGAACTTTGTATTAAAGGCCATCAGGGCACAGTTGAAAATTGTCCAAACACCTGTAAAGCTGATGACATTCCCAGCAGCTTCTGCTGCATTGTATGTAGTGTTAATTGGTACATCTGAGCATGAGGAGGAGGAGAGAAATAAGAAGATGAGTAATAAAATGAGGAAGAGAAAGGAGGAGAGAGAGCTGAAAAATAATACACCGGGAGCAAGTACGGTTTCAACATCTTGCTTAAGGATACTTTGGCATGCAGACTGGAGGAGCCAGGAATTGAACCACCAACCTACCCATTAGTAGATGTCCTGCTTTACTGCCTGAGCCGTGTGTGCACAAGATATGATTAAAGTGAAGAGTTTCAGCTTTAATTCAAGATGGCTGCTAATGAATTAAAACCATTTTAAGAGCACATCTGTGTAATTATAGAGTTGGATTTGCATTTTCCAGCTTTCTCTTCTCAGGCAAAACTGCACAGAAATACTTAATGCATATGATTCAGGATCATGTTTATATGTAAAACATTTAAAATGATAACATGTAAGTCTAACTATATTAAGATAAGTAACCCAAGGAATGAATTTAGTGAACTATAAAATGTAGATTTAGTTTTTTTTTTTAAACAAAATTGCATCAAACAGTACAAACCTTCAGCTGCTATTTTAACAAGCTTTCTTTGCTCTCATCCCCTATAAGAGTGTTATGTATTATGCTGGCTCTTAGTGTAATGCCTGTACTCTTCTTAACCTTTAGAAAACGTCTAGAGCAGCAGCAGAAAATGCTGGAGGAAGAGAGGAAAAGAAGACAATTTGAGGAGCAGAAACAGAAGCTGAGGCTGCTCAGCAGTGTCAAACCCAAGGTGAGTGTCTCTCCACATCTTGTTCTCCTTGCTGTTTTTTTTTTTCTGGCACGTCCACTGCTCGTCTTTCTGACCCTCTGGACTCTCGATATCCGCCTGTGCTGCGCTCAGACTGGGGAGAAGAGCCGTGATGACGCCTTGGAGGCAATCAAAGGCAACCTGGATGGTTTCAGCAGAGACGCAAAGATGCACCCCACTCCATCATCACAGACTCAGAAACCAGGTACTTTAACACTGAAAAAAGAAGCTATTCTGTTATTGGCTGACAAACTGGAGCCAGACCAGTGTATGTGCAACACATATTGCATCATATTATTTTTCAGTCTGTCTCATCTTCTCCACACCCGTCAGTCATTGTCGATTTTTAGTAGTGTCTTAATTCTTACGTGTTTGAAAGAAAATAAACACCTTACCTCCGTGTTTAGTTTCTTCAGTGGTTTGTGTAGTTTTCCTTCACTTAACTAATTCCCGTGCATTTCAGGAAGTTGCAGGGATGCATTTAACAAATACACCATATCATGTGTCGTGCTTCCCAGCTCTTTTGATCTGTTAAACCTCATCAGTATTAACTCGCAGGTTTCAGATCTGGTTTGGAGAAATTCCTGCAAAGACTGTTTTTTGACTTTTAAGCTTAATTTCTGTAATCATATAAACTGCGGTCTCTGTGCATTTTTTTTCTGCACCAACAAACATCTCAAGATCCCTTTTATCAGTGGATCTTGGCTGGAAACTTCTGCCTTATTGTGGATTTTGTGCTGCTGCGAATTTTCACAACTGTCGCAGTTTTGAAAATAATCAGAAATTCTGAATATAAGCTAAATCTTCTTAAGTTTGCAGATCTGCAATTTCTGCTCTTGCACCAGAAAAGTCATTATCTCACTCTTGCACTGTGCAGCTCTGAATTCATCTCCCATTGTAGTGTGCTGGTCATGTGCTGTGCCATCATCATTATTTCTTCATTTTTGCAGACTCATCGCCATCTCACCCGTCTGTCACCACTCACTCCCTCCCCCCAGCTATGTCTGAAGATAATGACGAGTTTAGTGACTTTCAGGGGCCAGTCGATGCCCCCGCCTCCTTCCCCCTGCCCCCCTCCTCCACCTCCTCCTCCACCTCGGGGTTCTCTTCTCAGGCCCAGCCTGCATCCACTGCCCAGCAGGCAGGTTTCTCTGAGGATGATGACGAGTTTAGTGACTTTGTTAAGGGACCTGTAAACACTTTCCCTTCCTCCACCTTCAACCTCTCCTCTCAATCGCAAGTCCAACCAAATTTCCCTCCCTCACAATCCTTCCCTGCTTCTGTGTCCACTCACACCCAACCCTCTACTGTCAGCACCAGCACCCAATCTACATTTCAAGGTAACTCTTCTTTTGCTTCATTCACACCTACCCTCCCGTCCCTATAAGTTGCACTATTTTTTCCCCCATTTAGTTCAGAGGGATTTTTACATGTAGTGCTGCTTTCATTGTGGATGCTGAATGTTTTTACTCGTACCCCCGGATGTTGGGTTGGGCTTGGCCTGCATAAATGTGTGAGAGCATGCAGCTAGCTAGAACAGCAGATGGCTTCAGTGGTCGACACTACAAGGCAAACGAAGATGCGCAGTTAACAAATACTGCAGAAAGAGAATATTTCTCAGTAGGTTTTTCCCCATGCAGTGGTTGCATTTTGTGTTCATAGTGCATTCATTTATGATTTGTGCACTGGTAGAGGACTTTCATGTCGTCTGTCATTTGCCCTGTAATCTCTGGGATGAGCAGTTGCCCTGTGACAGCTCTCCATCTCAGACTGTGAATGACAGGACACACAGATCACCTTCTGTCCAAAGAAATTCAGCAACCTTCTGTCCAGTGTCATCCCCGATACTCTTGAGACATCTCTGACCTAGATGTTTAGCATCTGGAATAAGCAGATTAGATGGCTGATATTTTGGCTCAGATATTAAGAGAGGAGTTTATCTTGTACTTTATTTGTTCAGATGCTGCAGAATAAGAGGCGCAGTTTGCATTGGGCATTTGAAAGTCCCAACAATACCTACTGTGTGACATTAAAACCATATTCAAACACAGTCGAGCGACTTTTCTGTTTGAGAGCTTTTTATAGATGATCTCAGTTGCTTTTCACTGTCCGATTTTCAACAAATAACACTAAATCAGATCTGACGCTGGGCTTCTTAATCAATTTTTTAAGGAAGGTTCTTGAGGAATGCTAAGCAAAAATTTATATCGGGTAAACTTCCTGCTGTTATCAGCTCTAAGATCTCTGACTGAATTGGTTGGTGGGTTTTGTGATTTTGTGTGGGCTTTGGGGTAAATCTCCTTAAAGCTTCTTAAAGAAGTCCTGTGGAGTTCTCTAAAGGAGCAAAAGTTATGTTTCTGTTCAGTGACCAGAAATGATGTTCTTCCCACAATCTACCGAACAGCTGCTTTACCTAAACCACACAGTTTCTAGTACTGGGAATGCTTCTGAGGTGGACTGTTTCCTGCTATGTGCTACATGTGGGAAAGGAAAACTGTAGTTTGTTTGTTATTAGCTACAGAAAAAAGAACAATGAGGGTGTAAACCACGACTGGGAAGCTTTTGTAACTGCTCATGCTTGCTTCAGTTTTATCACACAGCACAGGTCTTTAAGTACTTGCATAAGCCTACTGAAGCATGCTTAGTTTTATTTGAAATTCAGCCTCAATAATAGAAACGTGAAGTCTGCATTGTTGCCAGTGTGTGTTAAAGAAGCTTGTTCCTCATCCACCCCTCTAGGCCCATCCCTGGAAGAGAAGCTGTTCTCCTCCTGTGATCTCACAGCTGATAAGACTGCCCATGTTAGCTTTAAGTCCAAGCAGAGCTTGGCTGAAATGGCTCCCAGAACTAAAGTTTCAGCCCAGTTTCAGCCCAGCACTAAAGCCAGGAACTGGGCCGCAACCACCGAGGACTTGAGCTCTGTCTTCACTGCAGAAAAGCAACCAGAGGCCCTGGTTCCAGCACCCAAACTCCCCCCATCAGCTGCTGCCTCGTCTCCTCAAACCAGTAGTGACAGTGGTGAGAGAAGTGCCTG
>VOQJ01022406.1:0-10743 GCA_015052665.1 Apistogramma diplotaenia | reverse complement strand
TGAAAAAAGAACCCATCATCATCAAAACATTGGTAACAGTAATTGAGAAATTGGCCATTCTTTGGGAAAACATTGTTTGAGATTGGATGTCACCAGAGAAAGATAGCACATCCAGTGGCAGTTGTGAAGAAAATTTCTCACCATCTATTGTATGAGCTGCATGCAAATTATACCAGCGTGCAGTGAGTACGTGAAATAAAACCATCAAGTCTTTCCCCTCTGCACCAGATAGATTTTCTTTGTTTTTGGCCTGAGGGTACAGATATAATCATGGAAATGTGCAATAAGTAGCACGCAACGCTGTATTCCAAATGATCCTTTTACCTTTTAAATGGTGCATTGTATAAACCTACCTTAATTTGTATTTATTTTAATTAGATCTTATGTTTCTTTAGGTTTTTTTTCTTTTTTCCCAGTGTGAATATGATGTTCAGAATTTCTCTACATGACAATAATCTAATCAGGTTTTCACTCAGGGGCCTAAATAGAGGGTTACTAAAAAAAAAAAAGTGCTGCATTGATGAGGGTGGGAGCATAAAATTCAGCTCTGCAACAATTTCACATCATTTGACATTTCATATCATTTGGTTTGATATTACAGAGCCTGTGGCATTATCTTCAGTTCAATGCCTTTTCCAATTTGAGATCCACTGCCTTCCTGATTTTACCCTCATTTGTAAATGTCACTTAAGTAGAAGCGATGGAAATAATTTGCAATGGTGTAAAAAGAAAGATATCCAAGAAAAAAAAAACCCAAGAGATTAAAAAAAGTGAAATGAGGGAGTGGAAGAAACATGGTGACAATAGCAACAGTGAAAACCATGCATCGCCATATTTAATGATTTTAGTATTTAGGTGGGCAGTTCATTGGATTTATGGATTAAGAAAATGATCCTAAATATTAGGTTAAAATCTCCTGTAGCACAAAGAAAAAATCCCAGCATACTTTTTATTTGAGTGTGGTGATGGGAAGGTTTGGCATATTGTCAGCATATTTTTGCATTGTACAGTTTGCAGGAAATAAATCAAGTTGGATCCTATCCGCTGACAATCCTCAAGCCCTAAGGGAAATTTCCAAGGTTATATACTGAAAATCTCCACATAGACAATAAATAAATAAATAACAACAGAATGCAGAAGCTGCTCAAAATTTCATCTTTTTTTTATTTTTATTTCTTCTTCCTCTGTGATGATCAGAGTTCTGCCTTCAATGTGATACAGTGTTCTGCAAAGATACCAGCTGTATCAACACGCCGCATGACAAGAAATGCCTGTGCACACCTCGCCACGAGCATAGCTAGAAATCCTGAATGAGCTACCTCTTCTCGGTGATGTCAGGCAGAGGCGTGACCTTCCATTATTAGTCTATTGTTGTCAGCTTTTTCAGTCAATATGTCACACATACTCTCCTTCCCAATTCTCCACAGTCACAGCATGCCCTTTAAGTCTTAAACAGGGTTAGGGTTAGAACTGGCTATTATGCGGCACATAATTGCACTTCGTCATGCTGCAGATTGTCCCAGTAGGGAGAATTGCAGTGAGGGACATTCTTATTTGAAGAGGATATACCAGCAGAATATTACCGAGTCATAGCAAATCCATTTCATTCTCCCTAGAGCAATGTTATGCATTCAAGCAGGAATGTTCTCTACAGCCATTTATTATATGTACATATTAGCAGGTGCAAATAAGAGGATTGGTAGTATTCACTGAATCATAATTGGTTGGAAAGCTCATTCAGAGTTTGTCAGTTGACTGAGGGTACTTATGAAGCTATCTTGCACACCAGGTAAACGAAAGTGATGGAGAGGAGGATTCTTAATGGTGACAGACGTCGCACCAGACGGGAGCTCAGTTCAACGCGGGACTTTTTAGAGCACTAGTCAAACTTCAGAGATGGTGCAAGGTTTCTGACAGACTGGCAGGTGGGAATCCCCGCTCCATGAATTCCGCCCCTGTGTTTATCTTTTTCCTTTTGTCTCCCATTCCCTTGTCTGTGATGACTCAGCTGTGCAATTTGTGGAGTTTGGTGGGATTATGCAATAAACACAAGCTTTACAGGTTAGTTGTTAATGTCAGATTGTTAGTTTTTAAGTTACACAAAAGGCTAAACACATTGTGGAGGCAGAGAGGAAGGGTTTCTGGCTCGTGAAATTTCATAATAAGAGCAGCCTGTTATTTCTGTCGAACTTTCTTTGGAACATAGTGAACCAAATGCTAATGATAGTGATTTACAACCAGAGGCTGCACCACTGACAGGAATTAAGGCGGTATTGACATTGTGAAATTCAAAGTGTTTGTACATATTTGTTGTGCTTAATATTAATCAGCCAGCTCGAAAAGGAACAAATGCTCGTTATTAAGGCAAACGCTTTGTCTCAAATCTAGTTTAATATATATCTGATATATGTATGATTTTTTTTAATAGTTATTCAGCTGGACAAAGTGCAGTTCGGAGAACTGGTTTTGATCACAGTGGTAAAACAAATCCTGGTGCTCCCTTTTTAGTCAACAGTCTGTAGGCAACAAAGCAACGTTTTTGCATACTCAATTATTTTCAGGCAATAGCCATTAATATTATTATTCAACAATGGAATTTCAACGCCATACCGCCAAAGCACAGCTTGGACTGAAACATGATGGCTAACAGTTGCTTGTTAATGCCCATGCTTTTTGGCAGAGCATGATCTGAGTTAGTTACAGAGCGGCTTGATTGATGGACTGCTAATTGTGTCCTTGGTAAGCAGCAGATGCTCGGTCACAGATGCTAGAAACAAATCAGACTTGCTCATGAAGGAGGAATAGAATTGGTAACATTTAGCTTAGCATTTGTAAGCAGTATTTAAATAATATATATGTTTTGCATCAGCTTGTAATGTAACTGGAGGCGCTTGCAGTACAGAGATGTGAATGAACTTTTGTTAGTTTCTGTATTAGAAAACAATTGTAACTCGTCAAAGAAAACAGCGCTTCATATCACATTGCGTACTTAATGCACATTTCAGAAAATTAAAGCTAGTTCTGCATATACTTCAGTTTTGGGGATACAGGTGACCAAGAACTCAAAGAAACTGACTCTGCATATGTAAACACTAATAGTGTCATGGTCCTGCGCCCATGGCCCAGCGTTTTGTGTTTTTGTTTTCACTGAGTTCCTGTTTTACTTTGATAGTCCCTTGGTCGGTGTGCTTGGTGTCTAGTTTGGCTTCCCCCCGGTCTCGTCGCTGTTACTAGTTTCACCTGTGCTCCCCATCTGCTCCCTGTTTTCCAATTCCTGCCAGCCACAGCAACATGACAAATAGTGCCCCATTGGTCAAAATTAATATAAAACATTTAATGTTTAGAAGGAAAAAAAAAATCTAAAAATGTGCATTGCAACACATGCATTAATCATAAAACCCAGTGGTGCAATTTTAGCTTTAGAAAAAAAAAGTCATGCTGTTTTTCTATGTTTTTGTTAATACTGAGGGCGCAACCTTAAAATAAACTTTACTTGAGTCGTCATTGAACAAAACGTTTGCTTAAGTTCACTGAGATCTGGGCTGATTGACTCACACGCAATGAACAAAGGAATCGCATTAATGCAAGCACACTTGTAATAAATAGTTAACAATAACTGATGCGTCACATCCATTTTCCTCAACCTATTTGGGTCAAACCACAGTGACAGCTGAAAGGCAAGAAACCCTCCTTCCCTCGAGCTCCTCCTGGAGGATCCTTTGATTTCTCAGGCTGCTATTCCAGGAGGCATACCAATCAGATGGCCAGAAACACCTTAACTGCCTTCTTGCAGTAAAAAAAAAGAAAGAAGCAAGGGTTCTTTTTCAAGCTCTTTATCGCTGCAAATTCTCATTCCTATATTATTGTATCACATTTTTTCTTATTCGTACAACTTCTAAAAAGTGGTGCCAAAGAAAAACTTCTTCTATTGTGGTCTCATTTACTCAACCCCTCAAAGCTTATAGCTGAGGATATGAAGAAACAGGAACTTCTTCATCAGCTTCTGCTTCCTCTGTACTTGGTACAAAACTTGTGTCACAGTGTTTTTTTGGTATCTGTGTGGCAGTAACAAAGCAGCTATACTGATACTACTCTGCTTCAGTAATGTACAGTGACTCAAAGTGTTTGTTGATTGATAAAACACAGATACAGTATCAGTACTGCAGTTACAGGTTGTAGCAAGAAAGTCACAAACAGAAAGACTGATGAAGAAAAACAATGACATGACCCATAATCCATCAAAAACCTTTTGATTATTTGTGCCTGGAAGGCTGGAGGCCTGGAAGATTTTCCTGACAGTATTGCAGCAAAGTTGTTGAAATCTTTAAGAAAGACCAAAAACCTTCTCCTTCCTCCCGTAGCATATTGTTTGTCCCCTGACCTCAGATGCATCTTTCTTTGTGACAGCTTCCTTCCTCTTGCTGTATTACCTGTATTACCTTGGGTAATACTGCAATAAGAGCCAGATTTGTGGTCAAATCACCAACGTTTGGTTTCCCCAGCTTCCCCAGCTGCAGAATCCTACACAACAACAGGTCACGATCAGCCGTCAGAAATGTTCTTCTTTTCCACGCAGTGTCCAATAGTAATGCATTAGTCTTATATAGCGCTTTATTTCTGAGAACTCAAAGCGCTTACAATTTCGTGCATCATTCTTTCACTCCACAATCACACTTGGTGGTGGTGAGCTACTAATGTAGCCACAGCTGCCCTGGGGCAGTCTGACAGAGGCGTGGCTGCCAGTTTTGCGCCTACGGCCCCTCTGACCACCACCGTCACCATTCACACAACCACATTCACACCAGGCAATGTGGGGTCAAGTGTCTTGCCCAGGGACACACGACAGCATGTGCTCAGGTGGGGACTCGAACCAGCAACCTTCCGGTTGCAAGGCAAGCGCCCACCTACAGCGCCATTGCCTCCCGACAATAGATGTTTTGAGCATTACAGTAAAAGTTACATTTGTGGCATGAACCCATCCAGAAAGTCCAAGAGGACCAAGACACCCCAAACTGCTGCTGAGCTCATACAGCAGGTAGATACAAGAGCCTGAGACGTCCTCCTCAGTGGAGGACGTCTGAGCATTCCCACACTTACTAATTCGCCTGAAAGGAATTAACAGGCGGAAAAGCAGAAAGGCAACCGATTAAAAAGGAAGACATTCTTTGTCAGAGACTGTAAAATCAACAACAGAGAAACTATTATACCACTAAATTATTCAGATTGCTACTGGCGTCTTTAAATATTAAAACAAATTACAGCATTTATCCCCCCAAATGTTTAAAATGTAGCAAAAGCACCTCTGTTACAGAATGCTCATCTTAGGCTTTCTGTAATAGCTACAGGCTGGCTACATTGCCATACGATTTGTTTACAATTTTTTTTTAACAGCATAAATCATTATGCAAATACTTGTAATAGCCTTGCAATTATTAACTGAATATCTGAAAATGGGTTTAATTTTCTGTTGTCTCATTAGTTTTCATTCTGATGAATGCAAAGCCTTAAAATGCAGCAGATTAATATAGCATCTCTATAAATTGCTGCAGGGTCAATTAGTTAAATCTAATGTACAAACAAACTTTGTTTTGACTGAAGTCGCTGAAGTCACACAGGTTGGAAACTAATTAAACAAAAAAAGACTTTTAAAAGCATTATGATGATTGCGTGTATAATATCTATCAGTATCTTGTTCAAGGGAATTACAAACGTATACTTTTTGCAAGCGTTTTGTCCCTTTCCTTCAAGAGTGCTCTTAATTTAAAGGCTAGTATACTTTAACCCTTTGTTGACAGGGTAAAATAAAACCATTGAGCCAATTATAACCATTCCTGAGGCTGCAATTATCAACACTGCTGTTCCCTTGTAAGAGAATTAAATCTGCATTTAGAATGTAAAGTATTGTATAAGGCTAAAAACACCATGGAGAACAAAAAGGTTTACTGCTTAATATGCTAATTTACTGCTTGGTTGTACATAATTCTTTTTCACATTCTGTTGAATTACTAATATTGTAAAACTGTGTTTATGTTTCTGCACAATCTAAATAAATATCCCTGCTAAAATATTTGACAATCTAAATGAATCAGAATCACTATCAGAAAGCCTTTGTTGTCATCAAACACAGGTGCTTGACAAAATTGTGAATTTTCTACTAAATTAAATAAAGTGTCATCCTTGTGTAAGGACACCCCTCAGTGCTCTCAAGTGAGTTTCGAGCAAAGCCGAACAGAAGGCGTTAGATAAGGAAGTGATGGTTGTGAATTTGCTTTTATGGCTCACTCCCTTCAGTTTTCCTCAGAAGAAATTCTTTCTACCAACACACAAAGGACTATTTCAATCAGTCGCTTTCTTCTGACTGAAAGATGTACTGGCTTTTGAAGCTGCATTCTTTGAGGATGATATTTATTTATTATTTATAGATCTTTTACATCCCAGAATTGGTCCAAATTAGCAGCATGGTGATTATTGCATTGACACGCTCAATATTTTGTTAGTGACAAGTTTTAGGTAAAATAATATCCAAAATCATATTTACACTATGTACACTGCAAAAACAAAATAAATTAATTAATTAAAGGAACACTTTTTAATCAGAATACAGCAAACTTGAGCTTCTGGCATATTGATCTGGTCAGTTAAGCAGCAGAGTGGATTGTTAATCTGCTTCAGCTCCTTTGGTGTTGATGAAATTATCTTCTGAAACAGAAATGCTTTTACAGATCGAGCCCACTGCCACCTTTTATGACTGCTTTTTCACTAGATTTGCATTTGGCTAGGGTCAGTATCACTACTGGTACAATGAGACCATACCTGGACACTACAGAAGCTACACAGGTGGTCCAACTCATCCAGGATGGCACATCAATACGTGCCATTGCCAGAAGGTTTGCTGTGTCTCCCAGCACAGTCTCAAAAGCATGGAGGAGATTCAGGGGACAGACTGCTCTCTCACCAGGAGCCTTATTTTTCTGATTCACACGAGTACATTTTACATATAAATAATTTAGAAATTATTATTCTTGCCATCAAACCCTTAGAAATCAGACTTTTGTTGGAAATAAAGAACAGGAAATGAGATGTAAATGGTGAATGCATGCAATCAGTTTTCACAATTGCCACCATTTTTTGAAAAAAAAACATCACTGATGACTCAATAGCAGTTTTTTTATCACAGGCCATTCAGCTGCTGACTTCTTTCTGATGAAATGTGCTGATTTCCTCAGTAATGTGTTGAGCATTTGTGGCCGCGGTCTTTGGCTGCTCTGAGCTTCCAGGCAGCTGGAGGTGTCTGCAGCTGCTCTGTCCTCTGCCCTCTGACAGCCTCATAGCTTGGCTTCAAGTCACTCGTGTCATTCACTTTTCCCTTCGAGAGTTAAATAGGGCATGTTGTAATACTAACACTAATATCTTATTACTGACTGTGCTCTGGACTAATCGCTAAGCTAATAACAAGTGACTAACTGGAAATGGGCCAACAATGTAAGTCACAATAGACTGGAATGTCCTGCAGTAAGAGCCTATATTTCACCTTAGTGCTCTTTTTCTTCACGATCAGGAGGAAATGTTAGTCATTTAAGTGTTTAATGGTCAAAGCGAGATCAGTGTCTCTCTGTTGCAGCCAGTTTGTGGGCATTTCAGGATAGAAAACAGAACACGAGCTTTCCTCTCGCAAGGCAAAAGTAAGAGGTGAGCAAAAAGTTTCATCTCTACACGGGCTAAAAAGAAGCAAAGGTGAACGAATGTCATCATCATATATCACCAATATCAATATTCTTATTTTCCTCGGGCACCAAAATGCTTCCTTCCAAAACTTTCTTTTAAAACAATATTCATTATTAGAGACTACCCAAGCATTGCGTGTGGGCTGTCCTCTTGTGTATGCATGAGTGTTGGTTTAACGACTTGTCTGTTTCATTCTGAGAAGTTAAAAAGTGTGGCACAGCGCCAAGGTGCCCTTGGAGCTGCTCAACCTCCTCATCCTGAGCACTTCATGGACGAGAGCCCAGAGACCTCAAGATGGCAAGTAACAGAGGTACAAATAAACAGAAGCTGCCAATCAACCTGTACTTTTTTACAGCCTACGGAAATGGACAGCAGAATGGAAGTATAGTGTGTGTGTGTGTATGTGTGCAGATGGTTATTTTATATAAGTTGCATCATAATCGATTTGTTTTGTATCAAATGATGATGACGTTTCATTCACTTGCCACCCCGACCACAGTAATATCAGTGCATTTTAAGAGTTAATAACTGGGCAGCGAGTCATGTTTCATTTTACCTTGAACCAATGGATGCTTTCAGTGGTGAAGAGTGCCACTGTAATACAGATCTGGTTACGACTGAGGTGGCCCTTTGATATGAGTAAATTTACTCAATTAAATTGTCCTCAAATGTATTTAGCTGCATGACTCTAATGTAACAGGATACATATTTTTTTATGAAACTGTTTGCTGGATGTAATGTTAGACATTTCTGAGCAAACATTACCTTACTGTGTAATGAAGTCTGTGTCTTAGCACAGAGAGAAAGGCGTGCGTGTGTGTGTATTTTAATTTTATAATATTTATGCTAACCTATCCTGATATATCAAAATCCTGCCTAAAACCAAGCTGCACAATAGAAATGTGAATCACACTGGAAGGGGATTTTGAGTCTTCATGGATGTTTTAATACCTACTTCCACTCCTTCTGTGCCTGAGGAAACTGCCATCCTTTACAACCTTCATCGCCTTTTTAAGTCAACGGGAAGAGAGTATTTCATACTAAAAGCATAGATCTTGGGAGGAGTGACACCTTGGATCAAAGCACAAGCTTCTGTAATGTAGCTGAACTTTGGACTTAATGATTTCAAGGTTGTGGGCTTATTGCATCACCGTACATCTAAAGGCATTAATTTTACATTCCATCTAAAGTGGAGATAAAAATACTGTCTAATAAAACTTGATAGATCATGTTGAAGCTAAATACACCACAGCTTATCTCATATTGCATGTTAGTGGTATTTAAAGGATTGAGCATATTTGCGGGTGATTATCAAAATTGCGATATTCAATAAATATTGAACTCTGAGCATCCTGTTACACATTAGATTCTTTGTTAATATGAACAATGTCACAGAATAGCGCTAAATGTAATGACAATGTTATACATGTGACACATACAAATGAAAATCTGTCTAAGAGTTGATTCCATATTGTTGATATCAGACCACAGTTTCTGGTACTGAATGGTATAGAGTTGTCACTGGGTTGCACAAGTTCAGAATTTTAGATCACTACTCAAACAAAAGCTTTTACTTTTAATTACTTTAGTATAAGATACTAATTAGTAAAGGATACTAAAAACAGTCAACTTGTTAGAGCAAAAATGTTCATCATACATGATAAACATTTTTGTTCCATATTGGTCTTGTGAATAAACTTCCTGAGCCACAGCACTCAAAGAGTTTATACACAGTTGTGTGATACAATTCAATTCAGTTCAATTAAATTTTATTTATACAGCGCCAAATCACATCAAACAGTCGCCTCATGGTGCTTTTTATTGTAAAGTAAGACCTTACAATAATTACAGAGTAAACCCAACAAGCAATAAGGCCCCTTATGAGCAAGCACTTGGCAACAGTGGAAAGGAAAAACTCCCTTTTAACAGGAAGAAACCTCCAGCAGAGCCAGGCTCAGGGAGGGGCCGTCATCTGCCGCGACCGGCTGGGGCACAAATGGTGAGATACATGTTTAGTATGTTGGTGTTTTTGTTGCACTAGTTTTCGGTGAGATACTACAACTGCCTCCCACAACATTCACGTTCTGTTTGTCTCAGCTTTCTCAATCCACCTTCCTTTCACTGTCCATCATCTGTGTTTCTTTACGCTTTTCCCATCCCAAACCCTCAATAATGCAAATTTTGTTTTTCAAGATGCTTCATAATATGAACATCAGCAACACATCCTGTATAGATCCAGTATCTACAGTAGTTTTAAAAATTGTAAAATGAGCTGGGACATTACTTTTAGCTTCATATTCCCAGTTTATCAAATCTCTAATTTTCCTGTCCAGTCATCTTTCTTACATCTCCATCTCGGTCACGCATTAACACTTTTACAGCAGCTTTAGCTTTAGCTAGTGGACACATTTTGTGACTCGCTGCACAATGTTTGATGTTTGCTGAGCTATTTGAAAAATTGAAAACAAACAAACAAACAAAGAAAACCCGCCATTGCTCCAGTTACACCTCGCTTCATCGTGTCATCAAACGGAAGCACCCTCAGGCTGCACCACACAAGAATCAAACTCACTTGACAGTATTATACGCTAATTAATTAATTAACTAATACACATTTCTCCCTGCAAACGTTTCTACAGCAGAATCATTGCAGTGATTGCTTTGGAGGTTTGTGCTGCCATGTGGGACTGTAGCCTCAGGTTTATAATGTTAACTGGTAATTATGTGACAGTGGTTTTAGGTCATGTCACAGAGAAACATAAAAATAATGGAATGAGTAGTGTAACCAACTACTTTCTGTGCGAATGCGTGTGAATGTTAGATAGAAAGCACTTAGCTTAGTTAAAACATGGAAGTGCTTGTATGAATGTGGTGTGAATGGGTGAATGTAAACGTGTTGTGTAAAGCGCTTTGAGTGCTCTGAAGAGTAGAAAAGCGCTATACAAGAACTAGTCCATTTACCATTTGAAAGTGTAAGTTGGGCTTTTTGAAACGTGAATCTCTGCAATGATTACTACT
>VOQJ01022402.1:50466-66232 GCA_015052665.1 Apistogramma diplotaenia | reverse complement strand
TATACACACACACATATACACATACACACACACACACACACACACACACACACACACGCTTCTTTGATATTCCAAGCAGAATATGGTAGAACCTTACAAAAAAAATTGTAAAACTGTAAGAAGTAAAATGTTAGTGCTAAAAATAACGCAATAACAAAACATTTAATTTCCAAGTCATCCAAATGAAAAAAAAAATTACAGCATAAAAGCTAAAGTAAAGCTAAATTTATATAAAAAATTTAAAAAAACATTAAAAAGTGTACAAATTTCAATAAGATGGAAAATAACATGCGATATTGATTCACAACAATAGGAGTATGTTTTTGAACTTCTATTCTGTGTTTTTGTGTGTGAAATGAGGAATGGAGAAACCTAAGGAGCTATTATGTTCTATGATAGAGATCACATACATGCTGTTGTGTGGTCACCCAATATAGAAGCACCTTAAAGCACTTAACCTGGACACAATTGCTGTGTTACTGACATCCAGTAATATTTCATACCAATAGCTTTACAAGTGACAGCAGCTAAGATGTAAGGAGTGGAAAGTGAGCCTGGAACAACACAATCTATGTCCCTAATCTCCTTAACTATTTTCTACAGGAAGGATCAATCTTTATTATGAATGGCAAGCTCACCCACATGCATCTGTGGGTTATTGGTCTATTTCTGGTGGACTCTGATAGAAACTCACCTGTGAGAAGATAGTATGATCATACTTAACAATAACCAACAAGAGAGAAGACAAAGAATACAGCCATGTGTTGTTAAACTGCAGGACAAATGCATGTAGCATAGTCACAAACATGTTAGATCACTCTCAGCAGCAATAAGCAGGAAGACTGACCACCTCTGAGAACCAATCACATTCCCCTAAAGAACTGAACCTTACAAACAGAGTTTTCTAAGGGGAAAACAGTGCGATTAAAAAGGGATGTTTGTCCAGGCAGGAATCTCAAGGGCTGAATGCTCAAGAGTCCAATCAAGCATGGGCTTCTTTTAACTGGTGGACTTGAGGGACTTTGTGTTCAACCATCTTCAGGGAAAACAAAACTGTAAAGCAACCACAATTTACCAAGATTGCATGTCTATACAACAGGTGCAGATATAATGATTGTGTTATATTGTTCTGGTAAGTAAATGCATGTTGGTGTATAAAGCATTGCAAAATAATTCCTAATTGTGAACAAATTACATTTGTTTGTACATGTAATACAGATACAGTATGCATGCCCTCCTTACTCAGATAGGGATTTGTGCTGACACATGAACGATGCTGTCCTCGGTCACACACTGAGGTTGCTGGCAGGTACTGTGAAATCGATTGCTAAAGCCCCATTCACATTGGGCTATAGACAGGTCAGTGGCTCCCTTGGTAACCACCGGTTGCTAAAGAAAAGTATGTAGTCCACAACCGATTGGCCGAAGTTTGCTGCCAGTCACTATGAGTTAAATTGGTTGCAAAGAGGTATACAGTGCTACACCAAAAACCTCCTTCAGATTACTTTGGTCACAAGCAGGTTGCCATGGTCCTGCCGGTTTGCATGGAAGATGCTGACTTATCTGCAAAGCCTGTACCTGAAATCACAAAGCTCAAAATGGCAAAGTAGAAATGTTGAAAAGAATAGGGCCGTTCATTCATACACTGGACTGTGTTCCTTGTTTTTTTTTTACAAGACTAAAAAGAGGTACAAAATTGCAGAACCCAGCATAGCAGCAACAAATGGTTTTGTACTTCTATAGTAGGTTATTTTGTGTCTATTTTATAATAACCATGAACCCAAATGATTAATTTTGACATCAAATGGAACAACATGTTGAAAATGTTTCAAAAGAGATGTAAATTATTTTTGTACAGAAGATGTAAAGGTTTGGGAATATGAGGTGAACAGAGAACAAAAGTGTTTGCTCTATGAACTTTACAGGGAGGGAGACAAAATATAAAAAGAGAGGGAAGAAAAACTAGAGTCATCCATCTTTGTTAATGGAGCCTCTGGTGACAAAGTGTGTCTGGAAAGAAAGGAAAAGGAACCATTCACCCCAAACCCTTAATCACATGTAACTTAGCACAAGCACACACTCATCCATACAACACTGACCCACATCAGTTTTAACCTGAGGCTACTGCTTATCTGCAGAGCTAAATTTGCTTTCACGGGATATGTGTCATATTTGCTCCCATTCATACAGGCTTCCTGTTATAAGCATCCTTTTTTTGTTTTTGGGATCATCTCCATTAAAAATGACGAACAAGAGCAGCACCCTTCCAATAAAATCATTTTAAATCACAGTACTGTGCATGCTTCTATCAATAAAAGTGTTACATGTATATAATTATTAACATTTATTATGTATGTGTGAGGCTTTCCTACATACATTAAAAGGCCAAACAAACAAGAAATTTTTACAATTTCACTATTAATTTCACACAAAAAAAATCAGATGACATCAGCGCCATTCTCACCAGGTTTCAATAACCTCTCCCCAGCACTCCCTTAGTCTGAGCCAATCATTTTTGGCAAATACTGGAAAGCACCTATTGGCAAAAGATCAGTTTGTAACACAACACCGGACCAGTTGGTAAATATGGCACTACTGCCCTCACTACTTTAAGAGGCTTGGGACTCTCAGCCACTCCCCAAGTTTGTTTGTCATATGATACACACATTAATATATACACATGAAAAATCCTTGAAGGACTCAAAATCCAGTCATTTTTAGTTAGTTATGGGTGTTGATATGGTTTAACAAGTATTTGTGTTTTCATTTGACTTTCCCACATGCTCCTACAGTATGTGCCGTGTGTGTCTTTTTCTTTTTTTTTAATCCTGTTGCCTTATGGACTTACCATTAAAGTGGCATCATCACTGAAGGAGGGTTCAGTCTCTGCTGGTTGGGGATTGAGGGCAGAATCACTGCTGCTTCTCACCAACAGGGGTGTGTCTACAATACACAAGAGATCACAAACACAGACAGTGTCAGCTGCAGCCTCAGTGTGTGCATATTTAAACATCAATTGTAAGGTGATGAGTGTACTTGTCAGATTTTAGCAGAGAGACACTGTTATCTGCAAGATCAAGATGGAAAATCAAGAGGAGACTGAAGTTCAGGAGATCCTCAACCCTAATTCATGGGATACCTGGGAGTACAAATTTCTTTTAACAGATGCAGAAATGTGTGTTTGTTTTCGAAGTTTGAGCGTACACACTTATAAATTACTCAAACTGTTTGAAGGTGTTTACTAGCCCATAAATCGTCAACTTTTTCCTAATTTTTACGTTTAAGTAACATATTTTCCGGCTATAAGAAGCACTTTTTTTCATATATTGGCAGGGGTTGCGACTAACCCTTCTGGAGCGACTTATATGTGAAATTATTAACACTATGTTAAGTTATTACTTAATTTTGATGGCACCCTTACTCATTTGTTACAGTAGCTGGAGAATTCTGATCGTCACTTTGGCACGTCAAACTGTGACATCATTACATTCTTGTAATAGTGTCGTCTTCGCCTGCGAAGTTTGTACGGGGAATATGTGCTCTATGAAGCCTTTTATGTTTAATAAATACACCTAAAGGCTAGAGAGAAGGGGAGTAACATCTCGCTTATCCTCCGCACACAAGAGGAAAGAGAAGGCTGCGCGACCCAGCTCAACACATTATTATATCATTTCACGTTTGTTATTTTCACACTGACAACTGAAACCATCCTGTCGGGATTCAGAAAGGCCGAAATAATTAGAATTGCAACTGATGATTAGTCTAACGAAAACGACGCAGAACAGGAAGCTGGGCTTCGTCTGCCTCTGGAGTTGGCGGAGTTGTTTATAAGTGGCACAGAGGATGAAGAATTCAGTGAGTGAGCTTGATGGTTTGGTAACCTTGTTAGCATGTTCTTTATGCTATAGTTATCTGAATAACTGTTATGTGAACATACCAGGCACGTACTCAGTTCGTTGTCAGTGCATCACATAACTGAATGTGCTACGTTAGCCGATTCGCCCTCTAATTCATTATTATTTTAAATTGCCTTTCAAGATGAAATGTCTGTTCTTGGTCTCAGATTTTATGAAATAAATTTTCCCAAAAAGTGCTTCTTATGTTTTTTTTCATATGAATTTTTTGGCTGCTGCGACCCATACTCCAGAGCGACTTATAGTCCGAAAAATGCGGTAAGCTGTCTTTAGAAAAAAGCAAGCACATGCTGTGACTAACCACCACAACAAACTACAGAACAGTTGGTTTAAAGTCACATTGACACAGAGCTTTCCCTTCACTTTCTACTGCTAGCCTGTCTCGCTGTGAGTCCAAAATAACTGTGTGAGACTACCTCCAAAATGACATGGAGATATAAGCCCCAACCAGTCGCGGCAGATGACTGCCCCTCCCCGAGCCTATACTAGTTCTGCTGGAGGTTTCTTCCTGTTAAAAGGGAGTTTTTCCTTTCCACTGTCACCAGGTGCTTGCTCATAGAGGGTCGTTTTGATTGTTGGGTTTACTCTGTAATTATTGTATTGCATTAAAAAGTGCCTTGAGGCGACTGTTTGTTGTGATTTGGTGCTGTATAAATAAAATTGAATTGAATTGAATAAGAGACAGGAGGAAAATGGTCGGAGCAGAAAATGCCTCCCCATCTACCCTGATTCAGAATTTCAGCAAGACTACCTAAAATATACTCAATATGACTGCACACAGAAACACACAGAAATGCAGCTGTCTTAAAATTGCTAGTGATATTTTGGAGAAGTCACAGTTCAGTGAAATCCATGTCTATTAATAATTTCTTTTAGTTAACAAGATACAGACCCTAAGCTAGTTATGACACTCTACACAAAGGGGATTTATGTGTGTTTCTTCAGAAGTGCCAAAGTAGGATGAGAAAGAAACAGAGAGGGAGGACAAGCATTTTGATGCTGTTGAGGTTCACAGTGTGAAGTTTTGCTATGTTTTTACAATATTTTGAAAATCCAAACTAGACATGCGTGCACATACACACACACCATTAACATCCCAGCTGTGTCTGTAATCCAACAGCTGTTTTCGGGAAAACACAGTTATTATTGTGTGAATTTTAAATGTGCAACTACAACACCTACACAATATATGCTTTACAAATGGGTTTTTTAAATAGATAGATACACGCGTACTGGGCAATTCATTAGGTACACCTTGCTAGTAGCAAGTTGGTCCTGCTTTTGCCACCAGAACTTCTTAATTCTTCATGGTATAGATTCAACAAGGTGCTGGAAACCCCTCAGAGTCCATTTTTGACAGGACAGCATCACACAGCTGCAGCAGATTTATTAGCTTGATGGGAAACACCCGTTCCAACATGTCCCAAAGGCACTCTGTTGGATTGAGATCTGGTGAACTGTGCAGGCCATTTGAGTACAGTACACCTAAATCACTGACGGAAGGCAGGATGGATCCATGCTTTCATGTTGTCTACACCAGATTTTCATTCTACCATCCAAATAACACAGAAGGAATTGAGACTCATCAGAACAGGAAGATACATTTTTCCAATCTTCTATTGTCCAATTTTGTGAATTGAAGCCTCAGTTTCCTGTTCTTACTAGAGGGAGTGGCACCGGTGTGGTCTTCTGCTGCTGTAGCCCAGCTGCTTCGAGGTTTTACATGTTGTGCGCTCAGAGATGCTCTTCTGCATCTGTTTGAGTAACTGTTGCCTTCCTATCAGTTCAAACCAGAGAACTGTCACTCACAGGTATGCCACATTCAGAATCAATGAAATCGCCTTTCTTCTGCATTCTGATCCCCAGTTTGAACTTCAATGCGTTGCCTAAATGCACTGAGGCTCAGTAGCTATTTCCAAGTCACTGAACAGGTGTACCTAATAAAGTGACTGGTGAGTGCACATTTACTCAAACAGGATGTACTTTGTGGAACATGAGCCATCGTTGGCAACTCCATGAATACCAACAAATCTCAATCTCACAGTTTGTGTGGTGGTGTCAGATGTAACTAAATTCAAATTTGTTGCAACCACCAATAGGAGCAAAGATTACTAATGAGTCGCATACTATGATGGAGTGGGAAATATATGAGAGTTATTCTAACATCCACAGCCTCAAACTTCTACTGTGTACAATATTTACTTATGTTACTAATATACTTCTACTTTAATTATGTCCTTAATGCTTTTGTGTTTTATTTAATTTTGTTGTGTTTTTAATGTTAAGCACTTTGGTCAGCACCGGCTGTTTTTAAAGGGCTATATAAATAAAGTTGGCTTGGCTAGGCTGTAACCAGCTGTCAATCAAAAGAAAAGGAGCAAACTGAAAATTGTGTTTCCAAGGAAGAGAGAATACATTTTAAGTTATTCTTTTCAAACTTTACTTTTGTGACCAGGACAGCGGCATTTGTCAATTTTATTACAAATGAACTATTGGTAATAGAAGCAAAGTTTGAGAGAATATGACATTATAGACAGAAGCCCCAACAAATCCTGTGCGAGCAAGGACTTGGCAACATATCTGAATGCTGTTTTAGAGATGCGAGTATGCACTGCTCCCCTGTGCCTCTTATGTGTGAGAAGTTAATGTATGCAGTGATGTTCATGCATAAATGGCTGCTTTGCTGATTTCTTTGTGCAATAAGCTAATATATGATAGTGTTTTCTTCTTTGCATCTTGTCACCCCTATACATAAAATAATAATTTAACACAAACTGATAAATGAAACAAAGCAAATTATTGCTTGTGATGTTGCTGCAGCTTGGGAAAAAAATGTGAAATTGAAAGTAAAATAGAGCCTGCAAAACCAAAGCCAATTATTAAGATTTATTAGTGGTTGCATTACTGTGACATGTGTGGTATACTCCCAGACCTGAACTCCACCATCCCTGCTCATAGGGACCATCAATCCACATATACATTAAGAGCACTGTCATGTTAGTGTCTACAGTTCAATAGGGAACAGAATGGCAAAGGTGGTGGCGAGGGTGGAGTGAACTCTATATGGTTGGAGTACTCAGAAAACATGCCAAATGATATCTGTAGGGTCATATATTGATCGTCACAAAATGGACCCTTGGTGCTCTTAGGATGGGCTGGGGGATATGGATTACATCAAAGCTTTAATGAATTCATCTCCTCAAAGGAAAGCAATGAAAGAAGGATAATGGATAGGGGACAAAGGTGGTGAAAATGAGGGCAGACAAACAGAAATAAAAGAAACTAATGTAAAATGTATCAAAGAAAATATAATAGCACTGCAAATAATAAAAATGGATCAAAGAAAGTAATACAATTGCTTAAGATAAAAATATAAAGTATATTCCACTAGGTATTTTAATTTAAATAGATTTTTAGATTTTCTAGTAATCGCCAGTACCTTCTGTATCCTGACAAACTGTGGTGTAGGATGTTGACAGGATAATCTAAGAGTGGATGTTGGATTAATATTAAATATGCTTAAATATTGTTATGAAGGTATGCAACCTGCAATCTATTTGAGTTTCCACAGCCAAATATAAATCAACATTTTTGTGTATGAAGAGTTGGAAAATAAACTTTGGCTCCTATTCACTGTACCAACAGCAGACAGTGAGTAAATATAATCTATTTACCATCTATACTGCATAAAGAATATAATTTACTTGACATTTCAATAGAAAAGTTAGGAAAAGTTTTCAATCCAGGATATTTCCCGATTTAAACCCGCTTTTGTGGAAGTGGCTATGCACTCTGTCATTACTGAAAGTTAAGACAAAGGGTCTTTGTCACCACACTATAAAAGTTGGTGCATTTTCTTCTTATTTTCTTGTTATATTTGATTTAAAAAAAAGAAAAACATTCTTTTAAAAACAAAATCACTAAAGGCTAAAACCTTTTTAGTGTGTGACAAATTTTTTGTATGGAAGAAAAACCTTGGAATCAAGATAAGTGCACCACTTTAAACACACACTAATCAGCGGTTTTTGACACTTATGTGAATGCTTTCCCCTTCCATTGTAATGGTGATTATGCATCCTAGTTAAAGAATTTCAGCACTTTGATTCTTGATTTCAAGCAGTGTGGGATCAGCCTTACGCTACAGATATTCCTGAGCCCCGTGATATACTGAATGAAATGTGTCGTTTACTGTGCAAGTCAAAAACAGAAAGAAAAATTTAGGACAGTACAAACAGAAAATAATGAAATGTGTAAGAGACAAGTGACTTAACTCAGAGCCAAAAGCTCAGACAGTGATAGCGGCCCAACTTTGACCTTCTCACGCTGACAGTGATAGTCTGCAGAGCTCTGTTACCTCTAATCTCCCGTGACAGTCACACATTACCACTAATCTCTGCTGACAGGCGACCATACTGAAACAGACTAAACTTCCTGTCTTAACAGTGTCTGGATCATACAGTGAAGTCTTCTTTTACGAGTACAGAAGGTCATATCCTACAAGCTCAAATGTCAATTCTTTTATTACTGTTCAAAATAAAACGAGGAGCAGCAATTGTGTGAAATTCGGTCTAATCCGAGAGCACAATGGAAAAAGAAGTGCAACGACCTGCTATCAAAACAATGTGTTTACGAGACGTCCTTCAAATTGCCTAGGAAGTTTAAATAGCAGCACGGAAGTCAAAGGATAAAATTACTGAATGCAGCTGAAAAAACTGCCCATCTTGTTGCAGTTAGTTTTTGCTTTAAGAAAAACTAATATATACAACTTGCAGTGACAGCTCTATGCCCTCTTATTCTCATATCTATGTATTCTCGTCCAGTGCCTCTTCTGCATAAGCACAATGACTTGAAAGAAGACAGAGACAATGAGAAAGAAAAACAGAGGACAGAAAAAAGTGATGCAAAAAGAGTGTCGTGCAGACAGGTCTGATCCAGGTAACACTGACCAGACAGACATTAGTTTTTATACTGCAGCCTGGCGGAACAAATACACTTCCTGTGAGTCCTTCTGCACATCACACTCCTTTTCAGCTCCATCTCACTGTACATCTCTGAGTGCTGCTCCCATCCTGATTTTTTTTATTTTACTGCTTTGACCATCACATCCTGTCCTTTGTTTTTACTGGAATTCATTACTGCTAGGTACAAAACACATATGCCTCTGAAACGATATGGTGATATACCTAATAAGACATCATGAAACATCACCCATTTTTTAATGTTTTAAACTTACAGAATCTTTTTTTTTTTTAAATCTATTAATCCCTTTGAAATGTGTTTGAGGGACATGGAATTTCCAATGAAAGTCGTCTCTTCACTGGTGACACTGACCAGTTTATGCACTGACCTACAGGTTGTAGCTAAAAGGCAACGGAGCTTCTTGAAGGACTTTTTTTCCTTCTTTGTCAAGTCAGACGAGTCTGACGAGGTTCACAGTGTGAAGAGAGAAGAGAAATGAAATATCAAACACATGACACACTTTGGCCTCTCACAGCAGACTTGTAACCATAGAGTTAAGAGGAAGGTAGGGGGATTTTTAGGATACTGGCTCATGACAAAATGTAAATTATACCTAAAATGTAGCAATCGTTGTTTTGAAACACTTTAATTCATTCCAAAGTATTCTATAAAGAGTATTTTTAAATAATCTAAAAACATTTAATACTTTGTGTTCATTAACATTTATTATAAACGTGTAATTCATGGAGCAAAACAACAATAAATCCCATTTATATATATACACACTATTATTGTAAGGCTAGGATGGGGTAGGGTGGGACATGTTTCTCTACAGATACAGTAGCAGTCAAAAGTGTGGGCACACTCACCCATTCATATGAATGGACAGGGGTGTCCAAACTTCTGACTGGTACTGTACATACATACGTATTAAGGAGAAGATGTAAGAAGCCTGAGAACCAAGTTTTATTAGATTGTGGAATTTGATTGCTAAATCATTTTTCATCCGATTTATGATCAGGATTTTTTTTTCTCTAAAAAAATAAAACAGCGTATTAGCATTCTGTGGATCCTGAGTTACTTCAACATATCAGTTCTACAGCATACACTTTGCTAGCTAGCAAGGCTTTAATCTTGCAATTAGCTTTCCCTTGGTGCCAGAATTTGAAGAACAGCTTGGTTCCCTTATTTAAATTATCTAATTAGCTGATGAGTGAAGGAAGACGTTGATTGATTTTTTTTAACAACTATGCTGTTGGAGAGCTCAGATCCCATCCAGTTATGCAGTGACAATTATACACAAGGAAGCTTCACAAAGTTTTATTGGTGTAAGTCAGGATTCACAGATAATCTGCGGTTACTGGTCAACAGGGATGAGCTAACAGTTTCTTTCCCCAGATTTAATCCCCCCCTGCTGACATCATTGTGCATATTCTGAATAATCTGAGAAATTGAGAAACAACCACCCATGGTCTACTTTCAAACTTGGTGAGTGTGCTGACAGGAACAGCAGTAGATACAGTGGTGAATCTGAGGCTGTTTGGAAGTGGTTCTCATATTTTTACTAAAAGCTGTTCTTTGTTTCCAGAGTTTCCCCATCGGTGACTGCTGCCTGCTTCACGCTGTGTGTTGGTATGATTTTGAGGACAATGCATTCTCAAGCTTCTCATCTCTATGATTAACCATCACAAATAAGGGTCAGACCTTAATCTAAACCTAACCCAACTGATACTTTAACTCTGAAACCAAATATTTAGCCTTAAACTTAAAGAGTGGGAAAAATGAGATTTGACCAAAAGTTTCAAATTATTTAAAATGTCATTGCTTTGATCAAACTGGTTATCACAAAGACAGCTGGGCATGTTTTTATTTGATTTCATTTATAAATAGTCTTTGACTTCTCTCACTGATGCTGTGTGTGACACACATTCAATGATTAAAGCTATATGAGCTACAAAAATATGGGTTATACTCTTCTCAAACAGCGATTGCACCAGTGTCCACTTATCAATGTAAGTTGTCTACTATTTATGTATAATTGGTAACTTAGTCCACATTAATTACTTCTTAAGTGCAATAATATAGCTGTGAAGAGAAATTACTGTGTGTATATCAGGATTTTATGTTAGCAGCTGCAATCGATCAAATCCAGGTGGTTGCCTGCTTAGTGTAGTCCATTTGGCTGATGTGAGAGATATCAAACTGGGCTGGGCTGTTGATAGATTTTTCTCAGAACACATCTTTTGCTTTAGATGGACTTAAATATGAAACAATTACTACTCACTGGACTTGAGGGCTGAGGAATTGACTTCAATCTCCCCTCCTGTGATTGGCTGGAAAACAGAGAGCTCAGACTGGTAGTGGTCAGGACTGGGGGCTAGGCTTGTGCTAGCCGTACTCCTCTGCTGAGCTTCATGCTCCTCATATACGGCCATCAGCTTAAAAGAAAACACAAAATGAAACTGGTTATTTTTTCTGTTTTTCCTTTGGTTACTTTCATATTCAAACAAAATGACTATTAAAGTGAAGCTTTCGGACTTCTGTTGAAAGGTTTGTGAATGACACAAGCTCACAGTAACTCAAGTTTGTTTGTTTTTTCGATTTAGTATAGAACACAAAATACATTTAAGAGATAGCAACAATGTATGACCTACTCTTATAACAACCACATACTGTCAAACATATATGGGTATCGAAAGTATAATAGTATACTTGACAATTGAACATAAACACCCCACTGGCTTCTTTAAATAAAATAAACAATGGAAGCTGTGTTTAGGCCATGCGCAATACACAACATGCATGTTACCTTGTGGATGAGGACGCTATAAAGGACATCCAATGAGCCCAGCATTCCTGTGACAGTGCATGTGCCTACTGATTAACAACTGACTCCATTAATGTCCCCTATGCATGTGTGCAACACCATGCTAACTCTAACCTGAGTTATATAGTGGTATCCCTATCTATTGAGTATTGAACTGAGTCTGCGTTTAGCCAAATATAACACAGAGCTTGTCGACACTGTGTTCTAGGGGCCTCCATGCAAAAGCTGAATAGCCCTGTGTGTATGTGTGTGTTTATGTGTATCCTGCCCATAGTGGGTAAAACTAAAGAAAGCGGACTTTGCCAGCAAAGCCAGAGGCTTCATGTGACTGTGGAACTAACAACGTAGTCTGTCATTCACATGCACCATAACTGCACTATGATTTGTTCGCTGTCTCTTACTCAGGCAGATGTTAGTATATAGAAGTCCCACAATGCAGTCTTTTTTTCCCCCACAGACTGGGATCAATGGACCAATAATCTATAAATGTATCTATGTATATTTGGGTTAAGTTACAATAGTCCATTATAAATGGAAGTTGTAAAACCCAGAGGATTTTCAAGCTACTTTAATAGTGTTCCTGTGTTCCTAGCAATGAATTAAGCCATGCCATGCCCACATTCACTCCTCAAGCACTGTTTTGCAGCTAATGGTTGGTCTCTATAATCGGTATTCCAGGCTCTGCAACATAGTAATGTTACTAGTTGTTTCAACTGAGTCTCTCAAATATGTGATAAGCTAAACTTGGAACCTACATATTTCAGGTAGTTTCAGGTTATTCTTCTTGTCCCTGCTATAACTCACAAAATTTCATTAAAATTCCTTGATTGTTGGTCATGACATCACTGATGGCCTCTTCCTCTGTGCATGGCCTTTTCCACATGTGCTGCTAGTAGACACACATGAAGAGACTAGCAGCAACAAGTGAACAATAAACAAAATACCTCCTAACGATGCAAAGAGGCCAGGATCCCGACGGGCAAATTATACTGCTGAATGTCATATGAGGGATAGGTAAATACAACAGAAGGGTTCCCTATGCAACAGCAGCAGGGAATGTCAGCTTAATGTGGACAGAGCTTAGTGTGGCAAGATTTCAGGACTTAGCTGAGCATTCAAAGATATTTCACTGTTTTCCCTAGGTTGAGTGTTTCCTGAGAGGTATGTGTTAACACATGTTGGGAAGCTATATTGCAGAATTGAATGTAACAACTTGCTGTCAACTCAAGTAATGTTACTGCTATGTCTGCTGCTCCATGTATAACTCCATATATAAATACAGTGAAACTGAGAGCAGAGTAGAAAAACCACTATCAACAAAAATTAGAATACTTTTCCCAAAATTCAAAAACAATTGCGGTTCAACATTTCCAACACACTTCATTTTTGGCAAGTGAAAATGGGATTCCGTGGAGAAAGTAAGAGGATCAAAAACAAGTGGCATAATGCAACCTGAAAATAAATTAATAAAAACAAAGATCCAGACATAAGAAATTATGTAGTCCAAACCACATCTTAATATTTGATAAAAGCAACCTCAGTACGTGGCATGTTACTCCATGTCCACTGCGGGGACGACTGGAAACAGTCCACTTGTGAATGATCTTTCTCACTGTAGACTGATGGATGTCAAATTGTTGAGAAATGACCATAATAATGAGCGGCAACAATTGCTTCTCATCAACTGTCATTACTCCAGATCAGCAAATTGCCAAAACTTCTGCTTGTATAGAGGAGATCAAATTTACTCACACACATTTGATTATATTAGCATCTAATTATCAGCAACTGGCTGCTACTTTTCCTCTAAATTCTTATAGAAGCAGCAGGGGTATACTTAAACATGTGGTTCTACATTTTGCTTAGTGTTTTCATAAACAATGACATGCTGTATGCAATATGCATTGTAGTTCAATTTTAAGACCTGATAAGAACCAGATGATTTTATTATAGCTTGACATGTAAAACCTTAAAATGTAAAGAGGGTGTACTATCTTTTTACCATGACTATGTATGTTTGCTTTTTTCCAGCATAACCTCTCCAGGCAGAGCAAAATAGAGTCAAGTTACACAATATCACACCTTTCTTGCCATCTTCCCAGTTATATCTCACCAGCTATTCACCACAATCAAGGCCTCTCAGTCTTTCACACATTTATGTTCTGTCACATTCCCCACTTCCATCTGTCTAACACAGATTTCTCTCGTTGTCTTACTCAATCTTTCCTCTAATAACAAATCTCTGACTGTTTGTGTTATCTTTCTGGTGAGATTGTTACCTGTCCTTGTCTTCCACACCTTTTTAGATTCTACATGATTTTTTTTTTGTCTTATTTTACTTACCTCTCTCACTCATGTTTGTTCAGAGGGCAAAACATTGCTTCAGTTATGCACTGTAACTATATTAATTTATCTTTTTGTCACATTTCGGTCAAGTTGACTCAAACTTTTTCAAATTCTTTTCAGAAAGCAAAATGACAAATGGCATTTAATGGTACAGTGTATAAAATCTGACTGCTAGATATTGGTAGATTGTAGACTGCAACCAAGTGTATTCTGTTTTATTACCCCTCCCAATTTAAGTGCATAATACTAGCTACAGTGGCCACTGTAGGACAAACGTGTTTTAGTAATCCAAAAGTTTTTAAAAAATGTAATTTAGACTGTACCCAACAATGGGGTGAACTGAAGATATCCTGAACATTTCTGTCAGTAAGCGCTGCTGTTTTTGCCACTGTTAGCTGCTGTTAGCTGGCATCAGTAAAACTTTCTTTCAAGTGGGTTTAATATTGTTGGACGCTTAGAGAAATTATAGTCAGAAGCCCCAACAAATCCTGTGTGAGCAAGTACTTGTCGACATATCTGAATGCTGCTTTAGAGATGTGCACTATTCCATGTGTCTCTAATGCGTGAGAAATAAATGCATACAGTGGAGTTCGTGGATAAGTGGTTGATTTGCAGAATTGTTGGGGCTATAAGCTAATATATAATAGTGTTTTCTTTTTTGCATCTAGTCACCATACATAAAATAATAGTTTAACACAAACTGACAAATGAAGCAAAGCATGTAATCAAACTGTTCAAAGGAAAAATATGACTTTTAGAATACTTGAGCCTAACATCAGCTGGCATAATGTTGGCTTCTAACCAACTGCAGCTCATTGTCAGTTGTTTGTGTTAGAGAATCAGAATCAGATGAAGAAGATAAAGATGAGAAAGCAATAATGAAAATGTACATGTAACAAATGTTAAATACAGTGGCCAGTCTCTAGCCACAGACATAAAATGTGATAAGGTGGAATGTCGATTCCCATCTCGGCCACTGTATGGCAGGAAAACATGGTGGTTTCCACAAACCAGTGCCCACTCCCCAGTATTTTTTATTATTAATTTTAGGCTTATGAGAAAGCTTCAATTTGTTGGAAGCCAAGTGTACATTTAAGAAGAAAAAAATTGATGAAAACTGCTGGAAATGATTTGAGATTTTTTAAAACTAGAATGGTAGATTACTGGTTTTCACCAACCAATCAAGTTACAGTTTAAGATAGATGTCAAGGCTCATATTAAACAGTTGGTCAAAATTTCTGCTACTGTCAAAAGTGGAAAAAAAGAAGATATATACAAAAAAAGTAAACTTCATCAGAGGGGTATACCGACCATTGAGGGTCCCAAAACTTTTATCACAGGCCCTTTTTTCATTTTTGTTATTCTGAACCTCTTTAAGATGGGGAAAAAAGATGAAATATAGGAAAGTGCCATCTGAACAATGTTTTTACAGAACATTATGTCACAGTGAAATTCCCATTTCACATTTTGGATTTAAAATCAATATTAGTGTCAAGAATGAGAAATTCCTTCAAGATGTTGAAGATAAGGGGGCGTGCTGACAGTTAAAAAGATAACATTTCCAATCAGGCATTACAAAAAGAGCTCAAATTCCTAACCAGAAAAGAGGTGAAGAACAAGACTACTAGCTTCAAGATGAAAACAAGCACAGAATGGTGACAGAGATTCTTAAAAAAAAAAAAAAAAAAACTGAAAGAAACACTGGAAGAAAAAGGTGTAA
>VOQJ01022402.1:36687-50446 GCA_015052665.1 Apistogramma diplotaenia | reverse complement strand
GTGTGTGTAAAAAAAAAAAAAAAGAACATCTGAAAGAATCACTGGAAGAAAAATGTGTAGACAAATTCAACAGAGCCTTGCCAAGTCTCTTAAAAAGCAGGGTTGGAAAGAAAAGAAAGACAACGGGATGAGACATGGGAGGACTTTTCCTCTGTTCTGTTCAACGCTAAACTCAAAGACCTGCCAAACAAAATGACATCACAGCCTGAACATGGGAGGAAGAGAGGAATGAGAGAGACAGAAAGGTGAGACTGCACAGAGTAAACGCACAGAAGAAGACAAATGGGCAGGGAGAATGTGAGAGACAGAGACAAGAGAGACTTCTAATGATAATAATGAGGGCGACTGACAGGCGTGTGGTACTGTAAAAACTTTTGGGATGTCAGAGAGTAAGAGCAAAAAGCAAACCTAAAATTGGAGATTGTCAGAGTGTCACTGTGTCGAGTGCAAGAGCAATGATGTGTCAATTTTTAGCAAAATGAAAAGTTATGTACTGCCAGTTCCATCCCAGTTCATCTGTCACCTGACAGAGACTGAGGATAGACATTTTATTTAGTGACTTCTATTTTAAAACCAGTGCATTCTTAACTGCACATGCAGTGTGTGAAATATCTGATGGTCCAGGCTGATCAAAAATTAACCTCAAATCCTCAGGATTTGTGCAATACTTAACAAGAGACATTAACATCTTCTGCAGACAGTTAATGATTTTCCAATAATAATGGGGGTTTGTTTTTTATTAAACAAACAAGCGTCCCTGAAAACTATCCATCTCAATCACATAGTTATAACATTTGACCTCTTCTTTACCTATTCCATCATCATCATCATCAAAACCCAAAGGAGGACAATGATGGTAAATTTTTGTTTATTTCCTTCTTGTTCTGTCAAAACAGACATTTCACTTTGTTCATGCTACTGACAAGCTCGTGTAGAGATTCCTTTTATTCATCTGAGTTTTAATTCTTGAGCTTAAAAAAGTCATCTGAGAAAGATATAGACTTCATGAGACAGACTTCATGTCTTTTTTGGGGGAGAGGGGGTTGAAAAGGCATACATAATTCATTTTGTTAAAATGTTGTACCATTGTTCCTTAGCATCTCTCTTTGATTCATTATAGTCAAAGAACATCCACTATTTGGCACCCAGTGTTTTCGTAATAAAAGATGCTTAATTATACTCCTATTTTTAATTAATAGCTACACAGTTAAAAGTGAACAACCCCCTTTATTATTCTCAATTCAGCAAATGCAAGTAATCACTGATTATAGCTAATATAATCTAAAGATAACAATTATTTTAGTTAGTTGCTCATTGACTTATAAAGTGATTTGAAAGTAACTTCAGTGAATTGTAAATAGTATGCATAGCCTGCAATGTGGATGCCAGTGTTTACACTGATCAGCATTTCCTAATGTGAGTGAGTGCAGAAGAGGCAGTGAAGAAGTGCAGAGTTGGTTCCTACTCTTTTCTTGTGAAGTTAAATTCACATAGGTAGATTAATGCCTGTAATGCCTCTATTACCATCTTTTTCCACATGATATGCTTTTTAATCGGCTCTATTAAAGGCTGATTGATTGGTTTGGTGAGGATCAATAAAATGCTACAATCAGAAAAAGAAATGCACGAGCTGATCTACAGCTTGCAAACACTCTGAACCCTCATTTTTACACACATATACACTCGAGCAAAACAATCTTTAAACATACTTAAGCTATCCGTACACCACTGACCTTTGATTTCCACTCACAACTAGTTACCATAAAAAAAATCTATGATGGTGAAGTGTGTATTTGTGTGTCTCCATACTCTGGCATCTTATGCAGTCAGCAATATTTCCACAGGAATGACCACTCCATCACCACAGCATTATCAATACAGCCATACATGACTGCAACTGTCCATGCATGTGGGAAAATTTTATAAAAGCTGTCTTACAAATTATTTTATAGGCTTGTTTTGGAGTTGCCTTTGGATGTGATACACAGAGGATTAAGGAAAAATAAGATACAAAAACAACAATTTTCCTTTTACTAATATACTAATTTACAGCCATCTTTTCATGGTGCCCTTCCCTAAAAAAATGTTAATAATAAACTCCAATGATCTGAATAGAACTGTGAATTGAGAATAATAAATGTGTCTGCCAGGTCCAAAAATCACTGAGCTTTTATTCTGACCCCACTATGCCTCATACGAAAGACACCTAGTGTGATCACTTAATGTCACACACACATGCACGCACAAACAAGCACACGCACGCATACACACTGACAGAGGATAGACTGACAGCACCACCTAGTCATACACAACAGAAACTGCAACTGAAGTGTTTTCTGAAGCTGCTGCAACCCCCCCACCCCCAACCCACTCACACACACACACACACACACACACACACACACACACACACGACCCTCATAGTCTGCTACTGTATCATTTATGAGTCTCCTACTTCAACAAGGGACAGGAAAGACAAGACCCATTTCCCGCCTGTGAGAGCAAAGAAAAAGGAAAACATTCTGACATAAACATTTCATTATAGATTTCATACTATGGTGCAACACATTACATAGTTGCAAGCCTATTTTATATGCTGGTGGTTATTCCACCTCTGCTTGGAAAAAACAAAAGAAAGAAAAAGACATGGCATAATTCTGATGTACCCACCACAAACACCTGGTTTGCTGTCGCGGCAAGCTGAGGTCACCTGAGTAGCAAGCTCTAAAGCTGTCATGAGAAAAAACACTTTTAAAGTGGAGCAAGTTTCTGTGTATTGACCATAAAAATAATCGTGCATAAAATTGTGCAGATTACAAAGAGAATTTGAATGAACCCCGAGGCAGGTCAGCTCTTCTATACTAGGCTAGGTGCAAGTTGGCCTTTTCGTCTTTCATCAGCAGATATTGCTGCTTAGCACCGTTTTCCCCTCTGGCATCACTTTGCCTTCTTTCCTTTGCTTCCCATTTTTCCTCTCCCATCTCTTGCTTTTCCGGTCTCCTTTCTTTGCCGCTTCTTCTTCTCTACTGTTCCTTTTCTCCTTCTTGTCTCTCTTTGGCTTTAACATCATCAGTGGCTTCAGCTGAGCCCCTCTCCCCTCTGAAATGGTCCTCAGAGTTTAAGGCAAGTTAGATTTAGGTGTGTGCCGGTGATTTAATCCAATTCAGAATAAAGTGTAAAAATTTAGGGATGTTCCCACCAACAAATTTCCTAGTTGACTATATAAGGGAAATAAATTAGATTAATCGACTAGTCTAAAACTAAGAGACACTCAGATTTAAGTTCAATTTTAGGACTGTTTAATGGACAGTGTCAAAAACTGTCTAAACAAAAAGGTATTTGAAACCATTAATCGCATTCCTCAATAATTAATCACACTAAATGCTGCCAAACTGTGCAGCATCGCGCATTATGAACTCTGCATGTTATACTCAAAATACACAACAGAGAAAAAAAACTTAAAATAAACTGATGTTAACTATATGAAAATGTGTTCATGCATATCATGATTCTGCATTCTTAAAAAATGAGAAAAAAACTGAAAAACAAATAAATTGCAACATCAAACTGTGGCGCATAGCGCTGCATATTAGGAACAATGCTTGTCCTAAAATTCAGGACACTGCTCTCAATAAGAGTTAAAATCTAAAATGATACTATAACAGTCTCCTTCTCCAGCTTAAACCTGATTCAGACTTCTAGACTAGAGCTACGATGTAACCGACTTAAGCACCCAATGTTGTTGCAGGGCTTTATACCTTCCATCTTGGGGGCTGGAGCCTGTCCCAGCTGACACAGGGCGAGAGGCAGAGTAGACAAGGCAGACAACCATTCACACCTATGGGAGGAGACCGGGGTACCCAGAGGAAACCCACTCTGGTGCTGGTGAATCACGTGTGTTAATTACCTTTCAGGCCAAGATTAAGAAAGTTAAGGCAGATCGCGTAGATATTCCAATTATGACTTACAATTAGTTAAATCTGACCTGCTAATTTTGGTATTGGCTCTCTTTATACAATGTGTAATTTCTAATTATTTTCTACAGGGAATTCAATTTATGTTCATAGTAAAACAAAAAAACTTTACTGTATCGCACTTTAAGAGATTATATGTATTCATTATTTTGCTTTAAAACTTATTAGTGAGGTTTAAATGTTATATTGATCCATTTTGCTACTAAACACAATGACTTGCAGTGAAGTTTGTGAAACTCAAGAAACACTGAAAGATGCCAGTGAGCTAAAAACTGGCCTATTTAGTCCCCCTCTATTGGTAGATGAATATGTGTCTGCTGACAGATTAAATAGGCTGGATTGCAGTGGACCGTCCATTAAAGGTCATCATGGCCATTTGGTCTTTTGTGCTGAAGAAACATTCTTGTTTTTCAGCCTGACTACACCTCTTCAAAAATGTAACCTCACTTTTGCTAGGCAGAATGCAGTAGCTAAGCATGGATTTCATTGTTGTGTTTGAAGCTCACCCCACTGTAACCTCACCATTAATTAGTGTTTTGAGTGTATAATTACACAACCACTTCAGGGGAGGTGGCATTTCTACTCAAATGTGTAAATAGTAGAGTAAACTGTGGCTGTTCCGTGTCCCTGAAGAGAGATCCTAAATCTAGACAGGACATGATCTTTGCATCATTACCATATATACACAAAGGTCCAGCTATTTGTAGTCTGGTTGAGGATCAAACAAGGTATTATCAGCAAACTATGAGATCTTGATTTATTTCCTGATAACAGTTTTTCCCCAAAGCACAAATCAATATATAGTGGAGGAACACCATCTGCACTGCTGCATCATCCAAGTCACACCAAAAGAACATTTTATTTTTAGTCAGCTATAACATCGTGCACATACACAAAGGATTTTATACATTTGACAATTATTTATGATGTTACAGAATGTATTTGATCTTATAAAAGGTCAGGAAAAAACATGTAAGACATCTGGAAATGGAAGTCAATACATTTAAGGTCTTATTTTGAGAATATTAAATTGAATGTTTTCGAAGTTTTAAGATCCTGTTGGTGTCCTGTTCTGAGTTACAGTGGTGCCTTACAAATCGGCTGATGTAAATCATCATGTTCCAGCACTCTGCTCTATTGGATATCCCCACACAGCAACAAAGAGCTTATTGATTAACACATGAATCTGATACACCCGCACTCACTCTTTCAATCTTGATACGCTGTTTAATCTGACTGTTTTATTTCTGGGGGAGTGGCGGGTGGTGGTGTTTGTTGTTGTCCCCTACCATGCTTCTTCTATCCTCTTTCACGGTTGAATGAAAAGTGAAACACCAACAACCAGACAAAGGTTAGAAAGCATACTATGCAAAAGGATGTACATATTAAACTTACACACAAATGTCAAAGGACAAAAATATTTATACACACACACACACACACACACACACACACACACTGACAAACTGACTATGACCTCTCTACTACAATCGATCCGTTGATGTGGTAATCGATAATTAGGATGGGGTTGTCTCTGTATAGAGAATATGGATGAATGAAATTCCACTGCTCAGCAGTTTCAAGTGTGTGTAGGTGTGCATTTGTGTAGTTTTGTGTACACGTGTGCGCTCATCCTCTATTGATCTCCAGTCACCTTGCCTCTCAGTAGAGCATGAGAAATCCAGACAAAACAGACAGGAAGAAAAAGATGAATGGGAGACAGAAATACTGTGAAGAATGAACAAAGACAAAGGGGTGTCCGCACACATACAGTTCCAACTGCTAGACGCAGACAGCCAGATAAAAAAAAAAACATACAGAAAGATGGGACATTTGAAATACAGTATTACCTAATGACAGAGAAAGCAGAAAAATTTAAACTGTCAAGAGTAGAGCAGCCTCCATCAGCACAAGCAGAACAACTGTTCAGTGACTTTTTGAACTTCAGACAGACAGAACTTTGATGTCTGTCACACAGCCAAAATGTAACGACAACTTCTGTTTCCTAGCCCCTACAGATGGTGTGTGTACTTTTCCCCATTCATATTTGTCTGTATAATTATTTGTATCCCTACGTATATACATGTATGTTGGGGAATGAAGAAGAATGTGTGCGTGCTGCATGTGTGTGAAAACCATCTACTACTACCTCCCTGAGGCTGTGTGTAGACCACACTTGGCCATATGGACCAACATTATGGAGACACACACTGGCACAGATGGACACGTTCTGTACTGGCCATATCCTCAATGATCTACCAGTAGCAGCCTAACAGCACTAACAGCACTCATAAGCCAGAAAAGCATCTAACCAGAGATAACCACTCAGGAACCCTCTGAACAGATGAAGGAAATTATATCTGAGTATCAAATCTGTGTTATTAACTAACGATTGCACTGATTTGAATATCCTGGACATTTAAAGGTCTTTAAGTCACAAAGTAGGCCCTGGATAAGCCAATAAAGTTCAGTTCAGATAAGCATAAATGTGTGCTTCAAATCTAATCTATCATCCCCATAATGCCTCAGGTGTCTTTAGTACTCTATCTGCCCTAAAATATTGAGACAAATAGGAGGTGCACATTTTATTCTTATACTGGAACAATTTCTCAGCGAAACCTCCTCTCTGAAACAAGCGGTTTTTGTTCTCCTTTCATTTCTTTTAAACCAGCTTTCTTCTAACTGGCAGCCCCTGTAAACGGGAGGATGGGTGGAGATTCTGTCTTCACAGCCAGGCCTGTGTGCCTATGATGACCTTATTAGGGATATTAGCTCTAACTGGCAACACACAGAGCCAAAAATTCACCAAAAGTAAGCACTTAGAGCAGTCAGAAGTCTGAGCTTCTGGATCATATGGAAAACTTGTATACTTTCTGACCTCATTACTTGAAACTTTGGCTAGGTGGATGATCATATCATCCACCTTTATACAGTACAAGCATATACAGCTGTGGTAAGAAGTTTGCAGACATTCATTATGGGTTTGAATGTTGGGCTTTTAATGATTTATTTGAAATGTTTATTTTTCTACAACATAAATCTTTAATAACTTTGAATTTACTTTTTTTCCCTCAATCCACACAGGGTCAAAAGTATGCATAAACCCCCTCTAATATTTAGTTAAATGTCCCAAGGCAAGTTGCACCTTGACCAGATACTATGGTAGCCATCAACAAGCTTCTGGCATAATTCTGGCTGAAAAAATAAATAAATTCCCAAATGGTGCTCCGAGTGCTCAGAAATCTCATTAAAAACATAAGGGCTAAAGCATTTTGCATTCTCAGTTATCACAAGAAAAGCTTTAGTATAGAACTCGGTTTGAACATGGAGTAAATGTCTCGTTGAACCAAAAATGTAATGTCAAAGCTAAAACGCTGTGCACACAGTCTTAAAAAGTTGTCAATCTTTAAATCAATGTCAAGGTTTAGTTTGCAACACCCACAACCTCTGACAGCTCATTTATCCAGACGTCTTTCCTTTATCCTCTACTTTCCCCCAACATCTTATCTCACTCACTTGGCTCTCCACATACAATGAATAGGAGTGGCTTTTGAAGTAGGATTTGCTGCATGTCAGATGTGACTGATTAGGCTGCACACTCACACACATGTGCATGCGCAAACACACACACACACACACACACACAGACTGTTTTGGTGGTTGCTACTTAAAGGATTTATAGGTCAAAACTCTGAGCAGTAATAATTGGCAGCTGACAGTCCTAAACCTCGGTCTGTGTAGAACGCACTGATGCAAATATGTGCAGAAAACACACAAGTACAAGTGACTTTTTAGTTAAACCAAATATGCTACTGGTACAAATATTAGCCTTCTTAAAGCGGAAAACGTGATTTAATGATTTCAGCTAATGGTGCTTTCTTTTCCTGTTAAAAAAAGTAAATAAAATGACAAACTCCTTGTATTTTGAAAGTTTTAAACATAAACCAATCAAATTATGTTACACTTGTTAATAAACCACTATAATATGTTTTGGTGGAGGGTTGCTGTAATATATTACAGAATGCAGGAATGATGGTGGAGTCATTCATGTCTGTCGTTATGGCAAGAAACAGATCTTCCACCAGATCAGATCCATTGAACAATTTAGCATGAATGACAAAAATTTCATTGATCCTAAAGCAGAATGAAATAAGTGATTCTTGGTCAATTAATGACAGTACAGTAAATGACAAATTCATATATATTATAAGGAAAGTACAGTGCTGTGAAAGTTTGTCACCCTTAAATATTTCAGATCAAACAAAATTTAATAGACAAAGATTGCATTTTGTATTAACCCAGGCTGTTTTAAATGATGATTTCCTTTATAAAGGGACCTACCTGGCGCCATGTGTAAAAATAATTGTCCATTAAACTTCAGAAATGGTTCTGTCACCCTTGGCAGTAAGAACTGCAATAACTGGCAGTGAGTCTTTCACATGGCTGTGGGAATTTTGGCCGAAACTTCTTTGCAGAATTGTTTCATTTCTGCCACATCAGAGGTTATTTGAGCATGAAATACCTGTTCAAGATCATGCCAGAGCATCTCGATTAGATTTAAGTCCACATTCTGAGTAGGCCACTCCAAAAACCTTCATTTTGTTTTTGGTTTTCAGCCTCTCAAAGCTGAACTTTGCAGATGTGTTTCGGATCATTCTCCTGCTGAATAACCCAAGTGTGCTTGAACTTCAGGGTACAAACTGATGGCTGGACATTCTCCTTCAGGATTTTATGGTAGAGAGCAGAATTTATGGGTCCATCAATCATGGTAAGTCATACAGCTCCTGAAGCAGTAAAGCAGCCCCAGACCATCACACTACCACCATGTTTGATATTGGACATAGTTTTATGCCAGATGTAACTGAATCCAAACCTTTTAAAATGTTCGATGTTTGACTCCTCAGTCCACAAAATAATTTGTGGTCTTGGAGATAATCAAGTTGTTTTTTGGCAAATGTGATACGGGCCTTTGTGTTATCTTTGGTCAGGAGTGGATGTCATTTTTGCCTAGTCTCTTTATTATTGCTGAATCATGAACACTGAACTTAACTGAAGTACGTGAAGCCTGCAGTTCTTTAGATGCTAATCCGGGTTCATTTGTCACCTCCTGGATGAGTCGACCTGTGGACTAATTTTGGGAGGCCGGTCAGTCCTGGCAAAGGTCACTACTGTTCCAAGTTTTCTCCATTTGTGAATAATGGATCTCACTTTGGTTCGCCACCATTCCAAAGCCTTAAAATGGCTTTGTAATCCTTTCCACTCCGATAGATATTAATGCCTGTGTTTCTCAGCGGTTTCTTTAGCGTATGGCATGATGTAGCAGACTCAATTTTGTTCCATTTAAGTGACTTCTTGATTAAACAAGTCGCAGTAATCAGGCCTGGGTGTGGCTGGTGAAACTGAACTGAGCTTTCTAAATAAATGTGGTTAATCAGAGTTAATTTATGACTTAACGAGAGAGGGCAGTTACTTTTTCACATAGGGCAAGATAGGTTTAGATAGCTTTTTTTCTTAATAAATGAAATCATCATTTAAAAAATGTATCTTTATTTACTCAGGGTATCTTTGTCTGCTTTAAAATATGTAAATATGCAAAAAAAACTAAAAAGATCAGGTCAGAGACCAAAATATTTGACATGTATTGTTTCTTGTTAAATTTTTTGTGTTGATGATGCCGATTGCAACACAGAACAATCAAATGAACATCAAATCATGCTATATTGTCAAAATAATCATCTCCGACAGCTAGCAGACACAAAAACAATAATATGTTGATTAACTACAGGTATGCAACATTAACTAGGATTCCAGCAATCCATGTCATATATGGTACATTTTAGTGTCCTTTCTCATTTTCTTAAAGACAACTTTTGATTGAAGGACAGTTGTCTTGTGGTACATAACATAAAATTCATTTTACAATAGTGGTCTTTTTAAGGCTATTAAGCATTGATGTATGTGAAATGGTGGCAGTGTTTTACCTCAAAAATTATATGGGGTTTACATATGAATATGCTACCTATATCAAATATATCAAAGTGAAATTGGATAGCTAAGGCATGATCTGAAGAGCTTCACAGTTATACTGATGGACTGTTGGCAGCAGTGTTGCAATTAACTGAAGTGCACCTGTTCATTGTTGTAATATTGCTGCCAGTTTGAATACTTAAGACAGCACTATCCTATTAAATATGTTCTAATTCTTTGTCAATGGCCTTTTTCTTACCAAACCACAGAGATGGGCAAACAGATGGACAGATAGCATTACAAATAAATTGTTAGTGGGGCTGTAATCTGCCCAAGAAAATCCTACATCCTACTGCAGACAAGTAAGCTGGCCATATATACATGATATGCCAGTGTTGGCGGTTGAGATGAGATAGTCAAACTGCTGCAAAGTTTACACTTAACCTTTAGTTCATCCACTTTAGCAAAATAAGCATTTTTGACTACATCTTTCTATACTGTGTGTGTATATTTTTTTTATTTTACACACACACAAAAACTGCATGATCTGGTATCAATTTGCTGTCAAGGAGATACGTTTTCTGTTATTAACACAACACTTGGGAGCAATTTAGTCAGTCAGTAGCCAGGAGACACTGACTATTGTCGAGTGAACAGCTGAAAATACTAAACTTAAGATATTTTGCCTGTTTTAAATTTTTTTTATGACAAATTCTTCCAGTTTTCTTCCTCAGCTTGACACTTAAATTGTCTTAGAAAATTACATTCTTAAAAGCTACCAACAAAGGCATCCAATAATGATCTTCACCCTTTTCCAGTATATCTTTCCCATTAGACTGTTTAAAAAAGCGAACTCACAGTGGTCAGTTTCACAAAGGATAGCCTCGTATTTCTCTTTTTTTTCCACATTGAATCGTGCATCTATTGGATGCATGTGACAGTGTGAGATACAGCGTCAGGCACAATTTTAGCAGCAAACACAGGTTGCAAATATGTGTGACCAGTCTCATAGCAACAGCATGTAAGATGACCAGATCTTCTCTCAAGCATCTGCTCAGTGCTATCAGCCAAAAATAAAGATGTTCCATGTCATCATTCTTTATTTAAAAATATTCAACATTATCTCATGCTTGGCAACAGAGCTGGAATTAACTACAAAAACCTGGCCCAATAAGCTGGATGTTCAGCCAGGGGGAGGGGGAGCACACTATATATTAGATGTTTTTGATAGGTCAATTTACTTATCTGCACAAAGAATGAAAAACAACTGAAAAGCATTAAAACATTAAAAACGCAATTAACTTTAACTTGTAAAAGCTGAGGAAAAAGTCCATTAAAATACCTCTGACCTCTCATAAGCTTTGGATGCGTTTCTCAAGCTGATGACTCTTGCTCCTTTATTTACTTTTCCTACTGCTCCATCATACCGTCTTACCTCCACCTACTCGAGGTGAGTGACATAAATTATGTGACGCCTACTCAGGGAGCTGATGATCTGTGTGTCAGTGTGCATGTGTGTGCATGAACGCATGTGAGCGTATGAGGGGTTAGGGTATTAAATGAGGCTGTTATCATCAGTCAAACATTCAGGGACAGGTTCACTCTTCATAAAGCTCTCACCACCCAGTACATTACTCTCTCAATGTATTTAAGACTTTTTGTGAACTACTGTTAGCTCTGCGCGCGCGCACGCGCGCACGTACGTACGTGTGTGTGTGTGTGTGTGTGTGTGTGAGTGAGTGTGAGAGAGAGAGAGAGTGTGTGTTTGAGAGAGAGAGAGAGAGAGAGATCACAAAACAGGGTTCACATACCTCACACAGGCTGTTTCCTTCTTAAAGGGCTGACATGATAGGTAGTCCTAACATCTCTATGACCGAGGTGAAGAGTAGTGCTCATAGCCAACAGTGATTATATTAGTCTTTCAAACAGATCGTATCATCTATGGACAAGACCATAAATCAGATCCATCTCAACTCCGCTTTCAGCTGGCATCTTTCTGCTGGCAACAACTTATTTAACCCCAACTGGTGCAATGAGTTGCTCTTCATTTCTTAGATAATCATGTCATGGTCATGGAAAAGATGTCAGTCTGTTTGAGAAGGGTCACATCATTGGCATGCATCAAGCAGAGAAAACATCTAAGGAGGTTGCAGAAACTAATAAAATTGGGTCAAGAACTGTCCAATGCATTATTAAAAACTGGAAAAATAGCAGGGACCCATCATCTTCAAGGAAGAATTGTGGCCGGAAAAAATCCTGAATGATCGTGATTGCCGATCACTTAAATGTTTGGTTGAAATCAAATCGAAGAAAAACAACAGTAGCAATGTAAGAGCGTTTCCACACGCACAATGGAACTCAAAGGATTGGGAACGAACAGCTGTGTAACCTTAAGAAAACCACTAATCAGTGAGGCTAACTGGAAAAAAAAAAGCTCCAATTTGCTAAGGAACATAAAGATTGTACTCTGGAGCAATGGAAGAAGGTCATGTGGTCTGATGAGTGCATTTAGCCTGCTCCAGAGTGATGGCGCATCAGGGTAAGAAGAGAGGCAGGTGAAGTGATGCATCATCCTTAGTGCCTATTGTGGGGCAGTGCTATGATCTGGGGTTGCTGCAGTTGTCTAGGATCAGCCACATTATGTGATCAAATCTAAAGACAGCCAAACAAAATATTCGTGTGAGACCCTTTTTTTTGGTAGAGACTTTTTTTTTTTTTTTGCAAGGCAGTGCATGTTCATATGCAATTTTCTTTGATAAAGTTATATGTTTTAAGTATTTTAAAAGCAACCAGGTTTATGTTAATAGGATAATGTGGAGTGAGGGTGAACTTAATTCATTTTGGAATCTAGATTTTTTAAATTTGTTAGTCCTCATGTCAAGCTTTGGCTTTTTGGAAACAAATGTTTTCCATGGATATTAATATCCATGTGATTAAACCCTCAAACCCATTATTTCTTTATTTATGTATTCAAATTTAACAAATTACTTACAATTAAAAAAACAAAAGAACTACAAATTCTATTAGACAACTAGTTTGATTTAATAAACTAAAGCTTATGGAAAATAGCAATGTGCTGTGCTGCATGTCCTTAAGTCAAAGCAGTTAGCAGAGAAGAGAGAAGGCAGAACGCCGTCTTGAGATCAAATGAGGCAGCTTTTCTTATTTATTTGGTCATTCAGCTAGTCCATCTCTCCAAAACCCACATTCAGGCACTTCATTAAGATAATTTATCATCACAATGAATCTATGATGAGGTAGACTTCATAACACACACAATTTGATGCTGTACCATGTACCCATCTATTGTAGGTGGGTCCCAGGTGTGTCTGTGTTTTCTTAATTAAGAGCTAAGGTCCATGAAGACTGCAGGCTTCATTATTTATTTTCATAACTGAACCCCTCGCTCTGTTTCATTTCAATCACTCTGTTAATCCTTTCACTATCACTTAAAATCAATCTTCCATACCCTGCTGTTAAGATGCCTCATACTGACACCTCATGCCCACCTCACACACGGTTACCATTAACCCCACATTTGTCTTTATTTCACTTTCTCCTCCACAGTTCTTTAATTACCAGCCTCCCCCTGTATCCCTTTTATTCACTTCTACCAATTAACCCCTTTCTCCTCCTTCAACCCCCTGCTTCTCATTCATACGCTCTTACAAATTGCACCTATCTGTCTCACTGTCACTCTTCTAATCCTCTTGTTCTAGTTGTCTCCTTCTCCCCCTTTCTGTCTCATCCTCTTTCCTAGTATCCTCTTGCTTGCTCCCTCCCTCTCCCTCTCTCGCTCTCTCTAACACACACACACA
>VOQJ01022402.1:29187-34187 GCA_015052665.1 Apistogramma diplotaenia | reverse complement strand
CAATCGCGGTTGACCAAACCAGCTTAGAGCTGCCTTATCGCCCCCTACTGTTCTCCGTTGCTGTGACGGAAGTGGATTATCGTTTCCATGCCTACACTGCTCTACCATGACTGTGGGTTATGCTCGCTTTGCTGAGGATTTCAGCTGTTATTTTTTTCTCCATTTTTTTTTTCCATTCCAGAATGGATAGCTATGACTGCAGGTTGCTAGCTAGTGCTAGTGTTAGCATTAGCGATCACTCGGTCATATGGACCCCTTCACCGTCAAAATATTCTTTATACTCTAATCCCTGATTAGTGGCTAAATATAGACCTGCAGAAGAAACGTATTTAGGAGGATGCTTGTGGATACAAAGCATTAGAACATTACGCTCACACAGCCCCCAGTTTTTCAAAATAAAAATAGAACACAACAGCAGCAGGCAGCTGTTTTACATGCATTGAACAACTGCCATCTGCAGAAGCACAAAGACTCTGAGCCGTTATAGTAGATGTCAGCTCAGGTAAAGCAAAAAAACAGCTTTTTTTCCTCTGTAACGACCATTAAACCTTTACTGGGAAACAGCTGGAGGTCCTTCATCAACCACCTGATCATCAAGTGAAGAAAATACAACTTTGTAAGTGCTCCATTCACCCCGTTTGTTTCACACAGTGAAAATCTCCAGTACGGAAGTTAAAATATGCAGATGAACTGTTAATACGAAAAAAGTATTTCTTATCCAATTACTTAAGTAACTGATGGAACAATCGATAAAATACGCAAATACCAAAATAATCGATAGTTGCAGCCCTAATGAAATCTGCAAGATCTCATTAGCCAATGTTTCACCTTCTCACATAGAAACAGCAGGCTTCAGGTGATAGAACAATTGTTGTGTGAGAGACTGTTGAGGAAATATCTGAGCGTGAGGACATGAAATATGGAGGTTTTTCATGTAACATCATGGGCACATTGCTCAAGAATTGTTCCCCATATGGAACCACTGGCTGCCAAAGACAAAAACATGTATTCTCCAACTAGTTTGTAGTGGTTCCTAGAGGTTTAGAGGTTGCTGGCTCTCACTATGTGAAATCAGTTGCAAAGAAAGTGCTGCACCAACAACCTCTTTGTGACTGCTTTGATTGCTATCAGATTGCCATGGTTGCTTGTAGTTTTTGCTAACTACTAGATGAGTTGTAGTAAAACTTGAAGAAGTGTGACAAAAAAACAGAAAAGTTGTGCATCAGAGCTGCAGCCAACATGTGCACAGCTTTTACTGTGAAGGCAAATGATTCCTGTTTCCAGTATGTCTTGCACTCTTCAGTTTCATCACAGCTCCAAGAGTAGCTGAACAGCTCTATCGTTTTAATGCAAACTACAGGTATTCAAAGCTACATGCTAGAAACCAAATCAAACACAAGGAGGTTATTGCCGGCTGGTTTCACTAGCAATAGGTGGACTCCTAGTGAAAAATGGGGGCCACTGGCCAGTCTGTGGGCCTGTGTAACTGGGACTGTATTCAGTTGCTCTTGTTGTTACCATGATGGATATAAATCAAAAATGGCCAACAAATTAAGTCATGTGGTTAGCTGTAACATGTGCAAAACCTAAATATCCTGGCAATGTCTGGTTTTAAATAAAATGATCATGAACCAAAACTATGTTTTTCTATTTATCTATATTTAAGAACTTTAAAACTGATCCTTCAAGTTAGACGCAAGTTGTTAAATAAAGGTTGCAGCTGGCAAATGGCGGTGTTGCAGTCAGAAGCAAAATCTGATCTCAAAATAAATAAATTGCTAGCCAACCCTACCTACTAAACACATCTTTGTTCAGTCCTCTAAGTTGTACACACAACACCCTCTACAAACAGAAAAAAGAGCCAGCAACACAAAGCTAAATGAAATTCAAGAAAATGCTGACAGTTTATTTGTAACAGTGACAGTGCAGAGTAGCAAAGACAGTGCTCATTTTCCCCCAGAGTCAAATGCTCATTCATCCCAGCCATTTATTTACAACAGTTCTCAATGTAATGAGACTGATGAGTTAAATTTGGCCAGTTTTGGTCCAGATTTGACAGTGATTACTTTTGCTGAGAGACAGTGCTTGAAAAGGCACCAGAAACTCTGACATTGCTGTGAATTCTAAAACAGAAGTGGGAGACACCTCCCAGGGATAAGCAGCTGGGCTGATGGACGCTGGGTTTCCATGTTTTGTTCTGTGCTGGATGATTACTCTGATCTAAGCTGTGTGCAAATGGCAGCCTCAAGTGCTGATAGGCTGATGACAGAGAGATGGATAGGCTGGCCAATTCCTGTTGTGATGTGTCACCCTCGTTGAGTGCACACCACTTCTTTTTAAAATGCTTGACTGTCTTATTGCAAGCACGTGTGCGGGATGTTGCACACGGTGTATACAATGTTAAGGTTTTTAATTATAAATAGTCATGGATTGCCATAAGGTTACTATAGTACCAGACGTTTTTGGGCTCTACTTCTTCTGTACACTTTATGACGTCCATATGCCTTTAAGTTCCAAATAATGAGCTATTAGCAGTAATAGCATCAACTCTGCAAAACGTAATCATTTATTTCTGTCTGCATTTTAAGCAGTGCCATTGTAACTTATAGCATATAAGAACATTAATACCGTCTTTGCTAGACACGAGTTCTTGATATAAATGAGTCAATTAAAATCTTACAAAAATGTACACTTAAGACGCTACGAGTCAGAAATTATAATGTGAGAGTGCTGCAGACACACACAAATGCACATGCAAAAGTAATTTGGCCGAGCTAATGTATGTGCTGCATTATTTACAGACTGATTGCAGTCATCATTGATTGTGTGAACTCGTAATAGCATTTACAGTGGGGCTGGAATATAATCATTAAAACATTCATCATTAGAGATCATTTAGTCTAACTTTCATAAGGCAATTAGCTATGGGGCTCCCTAATGGCTCAGTGTGGTTGGAAAAAGTTCAAACACAATTGTGTTTTGTTATCACAAAATTCCAGCACATCTATCTACAGCACACAATGGACTGAACCTTCTTTGAGATAAATGAACAGACAGAATAAATACTACTTGGAATCACAAATGAAAGAAAACACAGGTTTCAAATGTGAATGATACAAAAAGCTAGTACTATATTAAACTCCCTTCCATATTGAAAGCGAGATGTAATAATATCTGAATGTGTTTAATAACTTTTAATTATTGTAATTCACACTTACCAAGATCTGTAATTGAAGAGCTTTGGTTCTTACCCCAACTTAATAATCTTAGCTTGCTCTCATTTTCCCCACCTTGTTTCAGGTTTTCTCTGTTTCCTTTTCATCAATCCATCACCAGCTCTCCCATTGCTGTACATGCCTGCCCCCTCTTCCCTTTCCACCCCCTTCCCCGCCTCCTTCTTCCCTTCTCGTCAGCTTAGCTCTTTCATTTTGAGGAAGAAAACACAAGCCAGTCAGAATAAGGCAATTATGACCCTGCTGGAAAGGTTATTATGCATAATGCCCTGTAATCCTCCTCTACAGTTTTCATCAGAAATGACATGAACATTACGTCTGTGCAGTATATACACGCCGACAGAAATGGCTTCCAGCCCCATTTTCTGAAATCACAGACAAAGCCACAGTTAAAGCATTGATTAGTAAAGATGATGTAGTTGCAATGTGATTATTCATAGCTGCTTGTGCTGGTGTGACAAGATAATGAAGACAATAGACACCAGACAGTCTGGCAGTATTTAACTGGAATGTGTGTGTGTGTTAAGGTAGTTGACAATTATGTTCTTGCAACATTTTGTGAATTTCACTGCATTTGATGTTGGTTGACATGTCAACATTAATTAAACCATGGCCCAGATCAAAACAGACTTGAGAGGGATTAGAAAAATGTGCAGTGTGATATGACATATAGAGAAGCAGTTATTTGTGTGGGCTGACTCTGACAGAGTCCAGACAACGTTTTAATCCCATGCAATGTAACAAAAACTTCATACCTAAAAACAAGAAGACAGTCGTACAACGGATCTTATTGTTCATATTGCACCTCCGTCTTCAGCTTAATGATCCTATTATTATTGTGTTAACCATTAATTACTGATGATTTTTTTTGTAACTGTGCCAGTATCAGAAGGTCTTGCAGGAATTGTTTTCCTGCACTTCCTCCAGCAACTTTTAATTTGAATTTATCCGAGAATGAATTCTCCATTTCCATTATTTCATTTGATTTATATATTTTATCTATTTTAAACTTTACTTTAGCTAAAACCACCTTTACTTTGTTTGTTGATAAATAATGTTAAGCTCTAACAGTGTTAACTCAATTTGATGGAAGTGGAACATTTTTGCTTTTTTAAAAATTAACTAAACAGCATTTGGATTTCAAGTTTCACCTTTCTGTGCCCTTCTCTACAAATGCTTCCATATACAACTCAGACAAAAGCTGATGAGATCAGATTTTGTCTGAGTTGTAAATGGACTTCGTTATCTCTAGCTACCAGGGTTGGCTGGCTTGACCCCATATTCATCTTATAAAAAGCTTTCTATTCAAGAACGGTTTCTCACATTGAGATTTTGCAGAGCCTGCATCGCTTACTTTGCTATGACTATAGATTGGTCAGATTGTCTTAACTAGTAAAAACACATTTCTAACATATCTGGTACTAGATCTTGAATTTGACAAATTTTCTTTACAATTTCTAAGCCATGATTTGCTTCAAGTTTTTAAAAATACAGCATATTATTAGACCTACTAACATCTCCAATTTCATTGTACAGCTGTATAATGACAATAAAGGCTATTCTATCTTTTGCTGTTTTTCCAGCCTGTCCTAATCGCATCTATCAATAGATGTTTGAGGACAACCGAATTCAACTTTATTTTTCTTTCCAAGGCTGATGTGAACTTTCAAAGGTTAAGTGAATGAACCAAAAGGCCAACGACACAGACAGAAACAGTGCTTCAGTCACCTTTGCCCCCACGGTCCCCTATATAAACTGGCCAACTGG
>VOQJ01022402.1:13684-29167 GCA_015052665.1 Apistogramma diplotaenia | reverse complement strand
TGGTGAGAATAATATTGACCTTCCACTAACGAAAGCATTGCCCATTATTGCTTTCACACACACTGCACTAGTGTCATTTAATGGGTACGATTTTTTTGTTTGTTTTTTTTTTTAAACAGCAGAGTCATTCAGTGCAACTAAATTTCATTGTAGGTTTTATAAAAACAGTATGTTATTCATAATACCTAAATTATCTTATTAGCTATAATAAAACAGTAACGATTTTTCGTCAATATTTTAATAAAATTCAATAGAAGAGAGATATAACGTGATGAAGACAAGCATTTTTCCCCTCTCATTTCTATGTGCACACATGAGATGAATTCTTTTGTCTAACATGACCTTAAAACAATACAGTACAAATTGATAACAACTTGTTCAGGCCCAAGTCTTTGTTCTCAAGCATGATGTAGCACAATATCAGTGATTATGATTCAAAAACAAGCCCTTAGTTTTTAATCACAACTGTTTTTAAAACATCCTGTTCTCTGATTCTTTATTTGCCGACATAAACATGTTATGGGTTCTAGTTCCAGCTAGTCGACACTACCTGATACAATGGTTCATGTAAAAGTACAAAATACGTGTCAAGTTGTGTCCACGTATATTTGCATGTGTGTGAACATGTGTTGTTCTTAGTCCTTTAAAAGTCTATAGAAGTCATAAAAACTTCTGCCTGTCCACTATGTGTGTGACTCAGATGTCATTTGTTTGTCACATTCTTTTATGCAGCCACATATGTTCCATTATATAGTAATTGTGTGTCTAACATTTCATTTGATGAGTTGTCCTGTGTGTCCATTGGCAGGTGTATCTGATAGTACTTGAGAAGGGTAGAATGACCATAAACCTTCTCTTTCCTTAGGACCTGAGATATCAACCAGCTGCCGAATTGTGAGTTATATTTGACGAGGCTACGGCCTCATTGGTAAATTGCAGTACACTGGCAGATATATACGTCTACTCTGACAGTCCAGATATATTAACAGAGTGCCTTTCATTATATGTGCATATGGTATAAACATGGTTAGTCCATTTATCAGCTTGCAAAAATATATGATATGCTCCGTTATACTGATATTTAGAGTGCTAGTTAGTCTATGTAATAAATATCCTCCTTTCTATTTGATAGGGTAAAAGGGTATATGCTCATGAGGGGGTTTGAATGGGGATCCATTATAAAAGATACAATTATAAGCATCACAGGATGTGTGCTTCAGGGTGCGGGTTGCGGTGAAAGCAGGTTAGTGGTTTCTCTAATCTTAAATCTTATTTGTCAGTAAAGCTAAATGTAGACTGTGTATGTGCATATCTGTGTGTCTCATCAAGTGTATGTGACATTAATGTTCCAGAACAAACATCAATATCATGAGGCAACAATGTTTCTCCCCCATCTATCCATTACCAGCTAACCTTTTAAACACACCCTAGGCCATGCAAGGCTGTTTCTGCATACCTTCGAGATGGAAAAAATACATTAGGAATTACACTTCCAGCAACATAGAAAATGCTGATGGGAATCCATATTTTCTGCTTACTTTTCATTTTCTTTGGCACAAAGCGGTGAGTGGGCTTGAAAAACAGCGTGCAAGGGACACATTAGGGTAATGGAGAAAAAAGGCAAGGGTGAGTGTTGGATAGGGAACTAAAGGTAAATTTACAAATAATATACAAACCATTACCCCACATTATTGCTAATGTATTTTATTTAACAAAATATAATTTTTTAAAGAGGTGGAGTCATTTTTAGGGGACCCTGAGGGTCTAGCAAGTAAACTAGATTATTCTACAGCTTTACAGAGGACAAAGAAAAAAGGGGAAAAAAAGAAAAACAACTTAAACATTTTGTATGGTAATGCAAACATAGCTACAATATAGCAGGTGTTAACATTACCAAAAATTCATAGTTCAGTAAGTACCACGGTTAACATGTTATCCAAACCCAGTAAAAGCAGCAAGCATTCACAGTAGCATTAACTCATAGGTTGACTTTCCTTTTCTAAATTGGACAAGACTGTTACTGTGTATTTGCCCCCGTATACAGTGCTTGCTTTGTTGTGAAATTCTTTTTATTTCCAGATACTTGGATTGGAAGGAAACTAATGGTGAATGAATTCTCCCCCTGAACATTTTAGAAATATTAGCAAACATTTTAGCTAGCTATTGTTAGCACCCTGATTGACCTACTGGTACCTGCCAACTGCCTCCAGAGCTTCATAAAAAACTCCTTCAGATTTTCGTCTCCTTTTACTTTTGGAACCATCTTTTTTAGGGATTACCAACAGGCACAAATCATCTTGCAGCCATAGCTCTGTACAGCAGCTTCAGAAATGGAAGTGGAGAACATGGTCCACTGGGACTCAATATCCCCAGGTCGAAATTGAAGACCTTGCGAACTGTGGCCTTTGCCAGATGCTCCCAATGCAGACTCACTACATGTTTGGATACATCAGGCCTGTCCAGCATCCTCTCCTGTCCAACTCATCATTTGGTGGTGATGAATTGACAGCTCAGCTTCTCTCTTCACCAGAGTGTCCAGAACCTTTGGCTGCAGATGATATAATTACAAACTCAATCATCGACTTGACTACCTTGACTACAACTTAGAGTATCCTAATACCATACCACTTACAAACACCCTTATGCTTGAACATGGTGTTTATTTTAATGGACAAACACCACAGGACTCCAGTTGGGTTCAGATTGGGCAGGTCATTCATCCCAGCCCCATTCTTCCAGGTCACATTGTTGCTGCCCACATCAGCGCTGAAGTCCCCCAGCAGGACAGAGGAGTTCCCATCATCTCACCCAAGAACTCCAAGAAGAGCGGTAGTCTCTGGAGCTTGGAAAAACAGGGCAACTAGACCTCTTGTTTCTTGATGACGTTTCACCTCTCATTCAAAAGTCTTCTTCAGTTCTAAAATCAAAAGGTGGAGCGATCAAGTATTTAGGCTCCGTTTACACGACGCCATTTCACCTGGAAACGGGGTCGTTTTGATGCGTTTGTGCCTTCCGTTTACACCGCCGCTTCGAAAGCGATCCGCGTTTACATGAAGCCGCTTCAAACGGTGACAACAATGTAGTTGCTATTGCAAGGCCACAAGTTGGCGTTGTTTTCATACTGCACAGCTTGTTTATGCAATATGCGCATGCGTGGAGGGACTCAGTAGGCTCTCATTGCAGTCTGTGAGATAGTTATTATTGTGTGTGAGAGGCTGCAAGTCACAGTCGATCTCCATGGCACTACGCACACATTGTGCATCCACAGCCTCGTGTGCATCCACAGCCTCGTGTGCAGCCTCGCAGTAATTATGCAGGACAAAACATGATGGTGTAGCAAATGAACATGTTGTTTAAGAAGGGCTGTTAAGTTTAGAAGACTGAGCAGCACACAAAGTACTCGTGAATCTGCACATGCGCAGAAAACTGTGGCGATTGCAACCATACTGCGCATGTGCAAGTGTCCCCGTTTTGAAAAAGCGCCGGTTCTCTCAGTTTACACGAAAACGCAAGCCGGAGCGTTTTTGAAACGCACCACTCTGGACTCCGGTTTCAAAAAGCACAGTTTTCACTCAGTTGTCGTGTAAATGGGAGGCCGAAACACATCAAAACGACACAGTTTTAAAATGAAAACGGTGTAGTGTAAACGGGGCCTTAAACCCCAGTCCGCGTAGTCCCCTGAAGGTTGTGACCCTCTATTGTTCATGTGCATAATCAAATGCACCAAGGTGTGAAAGGAGGAGACGTGGGTCATTACAATCAGTGGTTTCAGTTGAAACCAATTTGGGACTTCACTCTATTGTATCAAGTGACTTTTTGAAGTCACCAGAAGAAAGGTGTGAATGGAGGTTCATGTATGCCCACCCCTACCCACCGTCACTCATTGGGGCAACTACACAGTACACAATCCAGACCGTTTACAGAAGACTTTTTTTCAGAGTCCAAGCTATATGTTGGCTATATGTTGAGGCAAGCCCAACTCTATCTAGCAGGTATGTCTTGACCACAAGCACTACCTCAGGCTGCCTTAGAGGGAACATTTTCTGCCTGGTGTTGCAAGGTCCTAATCACCCCAAGTTTGTGTTCTAGTGGGTGGTGGGAGTCAAAGAGTGGATACTGGTCCATGTGTGTGGGCTTCCCGTAAACTTCAATGTGGAGGCTCCCATTTTCCTCAACAAGTACACCAGGGTCAGTAACCTATTGTTGCTGGTCTCCTCCCTGGTAAATCTTGTATATTTATCCACTGTGCTGATATGGCAACTAAAGAGTTCTTCTCAGGTGTTGATTTCGACTCAGGTGTCATCCACATATCTAGTGGCTAGGCGCAATATCCATGCTTCTGTCTATGGAAACCATTGTTGTATTTGAAATATGTTGCTGTCAAACAGAGGTCTAACAGGTGAAACATCTTAAAGAAACCTTATAAAGTCCATTTACGTATTTTCAAGCTCCAAAAACTAGCTCAGGCTCCTTCAGTAACTCTGGCCCCTGCCCCACACCATAGAGGTGTGGTTTCCATCTTCCTAAAGTCAGATTCATCAAACCTTGATGCCACCTTACTGCACTAATTACTGCTTCTCAAATAGTGGGGCGTGCCGGGGGGGGGCATCTGACTCCGGGGAACATGTGATTTGTTTTTGTTTTTTTGCGCCATACTAGGATAAAGTGTAATTGCACATCCACTACAGTAGTGGCGGTGGCGCGCTCATTGTCAGAGTTTGCACAGTAAGTAATAGCTCTATGGCAGCTATCTCAAAGTCCCAGCCTGTGGGCCACTTCCAGTCACACCCCCTACATTCGGCCCTAAATTGGCATTAAAAATGTAGTACAATTTGGCCTTTTAAGTTACTTTTATAAACATTACGCTTTCTCCTCCAATTAGGAGGGTTAAGCGGAATGTCAAAGTAACTTAAAGGGACAGACATGACAGAAAATAATTGAGAAACAGTGCTGTAGTGGATGGGTTTGCTATCATGATTAAGAGACAATTTACTAAAGGAAATTGATCCTAAATACTTTTTTAAAAAAAACTCCTCTTCAATATCAGAGTATATTTCCGCCATGTTTTGTACTTTCAACCTCTTTCTTCAGTAGGCCTCAAATATCTTCTGTTTTCTTTGTGGTTTTAAACCACAAGCTAGGCCGTCTGAGTCTGCCTACAGTAAAACACTCATCTGGGATTAGGAGCCATTTATTCATCTCAGCTCAGTAATACTATGACAGCCTCGCTTCAGAATCCAATGAATATTTCACACTTTCATTTCATATGCAATCTCTGGTGTTCAGAAGTGTGTATTGCTGAGTATCATTCTGTACAGTTTATTTGTGTGTGTATGTGTGATCGTGTGTGTGTTTTGGGAGCATTAGTGTGTTGCGCTTTTTTTCCCAGCCCAGTTCTGAAATGTGTATATTTTAAAAATCATGTGCTTTCACATTTTGGGTATAGATTTTATTTTTTTTCTCTTTGATTATTTGATCTTTTAAAAAAATATTAAATTAAATTAATATTAGTAGTAGTAGTAAATTATTTCACATTATATTTTCTTTATTTTATATTTTACACATCATCACAACTATTTCTAAAATATGCTAGGGTTGTACAGCAACTAATCAATGGATGGAGGAACTCCACACTCTTAACACAAACACATTAAGCATCACAAACAAGATCATAGTGGCACGTTGCAAGTGACAAGTAGCCAAAAGCAGGACCAATGCATGATGCAATCCAAATCTCCCAAAAACCATGGCAACAGGCTCTCTAAACAATAATCCTCTAGTTAAGTTACTGGTTTCTAACATTTAGTCATGTGGTCCCTTAGTTTGTCATCCAACTAACCCATTTTTACATAAGGGCTCTTCACGACATTTCATTCAGCATGAAGGAACAAAACAAACAAAAAGCATGAAGGAACAATCTAGGCTTCATGAAATTGTAAAATGGTAGTTTGCAGTAGATAGTCCCTAGTCACAGACTAGCCATAGACCAAAACTGTTTGTGTTTGAATTACAGGCTAAAAAACAGCGTTAGCATCAAAGTTCAGATGCACACTGACCAATCAAGCATAACACTGGTGGGATTCTAGCCAGAATTTTTTTTTAGCTCAGTGAGGGCTAATTAACGTTAGCTTGCTAATGCTAAGTTAAATACTAAAGGCTTGTTAATCTAGTGACAGTGAACAGTTATTATATATGTAATATTCTGTGATAATCGTTGGTCCTGCAGGGTCATTAAAGGCACCTGAATCTGATTGGACCATGTGACTTGACACTAGGGAGTGTGGACCCCTCTAGTCTGTGATCTGGAAAAACAGATGCACAAAGACAAGCTCCTGGGAATTTTTAATAGGATGCCCAAAATTGTTTTTTTTTCCCCCTTTTTTATGCTCAACCTTGTGTATTTTGAGTTTATGAATAGCTTGTCTTGTTTGCTTGTACTTGTGTTCAGAAATACAATTTTTAAAGAAAGGCTCCCTTTCTTGCCTGCCTTCTCAGTTTCACGCTGGTCGCTATTTTGCCCCTCAAAATCAAGTGCGAACAGGATCATCACGAGATCACCTGGGCACATTGTGAAGGAAACTGGCCGTGCCTGGTGGTAGATTGCAAATTGCAATGATAGAACAGACGACAAAACGACCTCTGCATGGCGCAGCGCAAGGCGATCAACCGCTGGCTCGAACACTGACTGGTTCTAAACTTTTCACAAACTAAAAGACTTTTCATTTAGTTGTAGTTTTGTTTTATTTATTTTCCTGTGAATCTCTCCTTTTAAATCTAAAAATAATTATTTTGACATGAACAAAGATACAAAGGTCCATGTCTTAACAGAGAGCAGTTCTTCCCAAAGATTCTTACAGCCTCAAGAGAAATTGCCAACTACAGCAACTTTGTTCTTAATTAGTTCAGTGAATTTCCAACAAATCCTGCAGTATTTATACATGCTTAAAGGCATACAGTATGATCCAAGGACAGGGAAATACACTGTCTATATACAGTTTCTAGCCAGCAGGTTCTTTAACTTTTTCAGCAGTGACCTAAATGAAAAATTCAGTTATCCATAGGACACAAGCTCATTAAAGCATGTTGACACTGATTTAATGTGCAGAGCCACAAGAGCCACTAAGAAAAGAGCTCAGGATTCATTTAAGGTTCTAAGACATTATCCAAAAGTCTTTACTCTAGGGTCTGGATTGATTACATTCTAACAATACCTGATTTTCTTAAATAGTATGAAAAACTTTCCAAAGGGGTTAAATACAAATGACATTATTCAGGGGAAAAGAAAACAACAAAAAGGACAACATGGTTTGCCTTGAGTCTCCAAAAGTGAATTACTAATTACAGTGCCTCACGCTAAGCTCAAGTTAAAACCTTTACCTCTGAGTTTTGCTTAAGCGGCATTATTGTATCCAAAGGAGTGGCTTATAGACCACTACAGCTCAATACTCTATAGTGAGCACACACACATGCAATGACACACAAAATGCAAGATAAAGATAACTACTCTGGCCTTTGTAATACTTTTGAGTGGACACACTACTTGTCTACTTATTTCTCTGCGTAATCAGCATTCTGTTGCTCGTTTGTGCATGTGTGTTTTACCAAAGTTACACCAATCTGTTTGATCACATAATCATATTGGGAGCAGAAACAATATATTATGCCCTGGAAGTACTTACCTTGTCCTTGTCTTCTACCAGATCACTGAGAATATCATCAGGGTCCAGAATCCCCCCATCACAGTATTCAACATGGTGAGTCCGAATCAGGAAATCTCCTTCCTACAACATTGGACACAAAAATCAGCAACTTGTGAACAGATCTTTCCCCACTTCACTTACAGTGAAAGTTCAACAGCTTTTTTTTAACAATTGCACAAACTTGTAAAAAAAGATGTTTTGTTTCTTTTGTTTCCCACCATCAGGATGACTGGAGCAACATTTCATATCACAGGCAGTGGAATTTCATTCCTGGTGTTTATGGATTTCTGTGCTGCATATGATACAGTTAATCACAACCGGTTGAAACACTAAGCAACATTTTCTGGCATGGTAATAACCTACTTACACTCCATTTGAAGGAAAGAGACTGCTTTTAAATTGCACATCAGAGTATAAAAGTGGTGTGGAGCTCCTCAAAGCTGCATTTTTAGGTTTCTTTAGCAATGTTTTTCACTTCAGTTTAGGGATGGGTGCCAAAGCCAGCCCTGAATTAAGCTCAAGATGTTACAGGTTGCTCTCTCTGTACTTCAGAAGTTATGATGAATCTTCTCTATTGCCAATCCAGAAGAGAGATCTCCCTCTTCGATCTTTAGAGAAAGGTCATATTAACACCCACACAGTGTTCGCTTTCTATGCTCCAAATCCAACTCCCAGAAAACTGAAGGTCTGCTCCAAATCACAAGTCTTTTCTGTTTGCCACTGCACTTGTATTAAATCACATTTTAAACCTTTCTTTTAATATTTCTTACACTGTACTCTCATTTTTAATTTTTTTTTCCTTTATTCTGCTACATTTTTATTAACTTTTCTCTTTGTAAATTTTATTCATACATTTCTTGTCATCATTGCTTTCTAAATTTCAATTTTTTAATCATAATGCTGTTTGTTGCTCATGTATGTGTCACTACTACACCTTGACTATTTTGATTAAATGAAATCAGGACACGAGTAGTGATTACAAATTTTAAAATATATTACAAATAATCCAGTTCGGCCAGTCTGTAAGTGTGCATAAGTTTGTAAGTGAGAGTTTGTGTGTAAAATGAATAGCACTACAGGCTTTAATAAATAACTGTTGGAATGAATGAATGTGGCTTGTATTGTTGTACTCAGTCAAAGCCTAGAAAAGCACTGTTGGCCATATGCTTTCTATATTATACAGTCTTACAGGGAAAAGCCTTACTTTTCCAAAGGTATAACTTCAAATTCAAAACAATATAGAGAAGCCCTTTGAATTCACACAGTGACTGGTAAGTTTCTACTTAACATAATAATAAATTAGTTATTATAGTTACTTTATGGAGACTTAAGCCAAGTCCACTACATACCAAATCCTTTCTGACCCTTCTCTTTCCGACTCCCCTTCTCTCTCAACTTTGCCCTCACCTTTGTTTCTTTTCTCCACACATCTCTCACATCTTTCCCGAGGTGCTTTGTACAGATTACAACTCTAGCCGGGCCCATTCTCTCTCCCTCCTCACTCCCTTTCTCCGCTGTGTTGGGCCTGTGATTAATGACATTGAAACTGTACTGGACAGCTGACTACATAGAGCTGGTTGTTGAACAACAAATTGAGACAACACACAACCGCGCGCACACACACTCAGACAAATCGCACACAGCCTAAGGAAAGGTGTGACTCCAAACATTACAGGGTGGTGCTCCAGTAAATCACTCTTTCAGGGTTAGATGCTTGTTAATGGTTTTTGAAAACTCACATTCAAAAGACTGCAAGATGGCAGAAGGGGCTGCATCCATGGAGATCACCGTAAGGGCAAAAGTTTCTCTGCCTCGTGGAACAGAATGTCTTTCTGTCAGTGTGTGAATTCACACTGACTTGGTTATGTATACTGGAACCAAAAAATATACAACATATGCACTACACCCATCCATCCACCTATCGAGAGAGATGTCAGCACATGTTTTCTAAATGTACAAAAACACAACACACACGTTTCGGTGGCTATTGAACAATCAATGGCTCTGGTGCTGTGGTCATTATACTGTTATATTGTCTGTAACTCTTCCTCTCTGCCTTCCAGCTGGAATTTATAGTATGACTCCACTGTAACAATGACTTGGCTGAGACCCAGGCCAGATGTTATGAGAGAAAGACTTTCAAATACTGCATTTACTCAGTTTTATTTTCTTCTTTCCCTTGAGCACTACCAATCAAGGTTTTGGGAAATGTGAACTCAGGAACACACACTGCATACGGCTGTTTTTGTTACTGCTTGCGCTTTAAATTTTGCTTTTTAGTTCTAATATGCAGTCCTCGATCCATCATCCTCACACAAACAGTGAGTCGCTACACAAGCAGTTTCGACTGACGGTGCCTCAACACAAAGGCGTGACAAATTCTTAACAGAAAATAAGGCTGTAAAAAATATTAACCTTTACACCAGCTTGCTTAATGTTAAGTATTGCATTTCAGCTTATATTCTACTAATATCAGAAAAATAACTCAAGCCTGCTCCCAATGCCACACTTGCACAAAAGCAGGGGCTCCTGTGGATAAAATGAGCTGTAGACTGATCCACAGCACCCAAGTGCAATTCACACAGAAGACGCTCCAAAGTTGCTATTTGATCACATAATGATGCTCCATGCCTTGTTTTTTCATTTCATTTTGTTACATATTCCGTGGAAGATGAATGATTCTAGGAAAGTGGAACAGGCTTTTCATTTCAACTGATTAATCAAACTAATCTGCAGACTAATCACTAAAAAAAAAATGATGCACTAAACCACTATTCCTTTCATTTTAAACATCTAGCATATCCCTGCAATCTCCTGGAAAAAAACAATAAGAAACACACACTGAAAAACATCAACGTCTAACAGCCTCATTCCTTTGGTGACCTGCTGCTGTTTTAGGTCATCAACGCCTCCTTTGGTTTTTCTGTTACAGTAAGAATGCCGTACCGCTGGAAAGACGAGAGATGAAGATCCTGAGAGATAAACTGCGAGCAAGCTGATCTCATCTGATAGTGTCAGGAAGAAATCCTGTCCCTTCAACTCCAGCAGTTTAAAAGCCCAGAGTGACTCCCAGATATAAGTTTAAAGATAAGAGTTGTAAACACAGATCAAATCCAAAAAAATCAGAGGGATTATCGCTTAATACAGTGTTTTGCCTGAGTCTATTTCAGATAATCTTTGGTAATTTGGGGTATTTTATTCTCATGACGTGATGTGATGTGATGTGGAAATGATTAATGGCTTGGAATAAATTCCCTCCTGAGTGGGAAAAAAAAACATCTCTCGTATTCTTATCTCTGAACAGTAGGCCTTTTTATTCTGCTGGTTAACAAAAAAGTTTGGTATGCATGCCGCTGTCAAACCTGGAAGTTGTGGAAGTGAGTGGACCGTGGTAAACCACACAAGTGATTCAAGAGTCACTTTAAGCAAACTTTGTTGCTCGTTCTGTCTGCACAAAATGTGGCCTTCACACCAGTTTCAGCTCAATACCATTAGAAAAAAATAGCATTTCCCACATTTAGATCCTTACTCATAACTGAAAGGTCTGAAATAATCACAGACATCAACAGGTAATGTATGCCATAATAATTATAGGAAGTATTTTTACCATAATTTTCCACAGACAATAGCTACTATGCTGCACTTGATTCTCAAAGACAAAAAAAAATAAAAATCTAAACTGAATTACCCCCTGACCCGTCTTGCTGCTGTAACGAAAATGCCATAACAGCTACCACTCATCATGCTGACAACAGCATTCCACACTTAAAGACCGGCGTAGGCTGTTTCCTTTTTCAATCATCGAATTAAGCAAAGATACGTTTATTGTGATGTTTTATGGAAAATTTCATGGTTTGGTTATGCTGGATTGAACAGTCTATTCAAAACACACCTTTCCAACAATGCACAGTTGAACAATGAAGCTCAAGATTAAGCTCTAAGTCAGAATACAACAGTCTGTTCTAAAAAGCCAGGCTCAATAAACACATTCCTGTGGTTTGTCTACAGAGGAGGAGGCACGTGTCTCCTCCCTGCCTTTCCCTCACTCTCAGGAATAATTGCCTGTGCTCTGGCATGGGGCCAGAATGTTTTACGATTTTATCAGCTTGTTTGGCCACGCCTCATCAGCATTCCTGTCCTGGCTAATGAAACTATACTGTACACCCACACTGGCAAGAACCCTTTCATACGAATCCACCTAGTAATCTATATGCACAAGTGTACACACAAGAATAGTGGAAATGCACAGCCAGGCCTGAAAAACCAACTGGTTTCACAGGACATATTTGGGCTACAGATGAGTATAAAATCGAGATGAAACCAAATGATGCACAAAGAGTCATTTGGATTTTTGTTTATTTATTTATGCTTTATACTTTTGGACAAGCAAATTTGAACAATTAAGTTATTATTTTAGGTCAAGTTGGCAATAACATGCAATCCCTTACTGATAATAAAGCATTTAACTGTGATAAATGGTTAAATAAAATAATCACATATCTGTTGCTGCCTACACAGACAAAAACTCATATTTAAGCCTTTCACTTGTGCTCAGCAACCTTCCTGTTTTATAGGAATATAACCGGAGTACAACCAGCCGACAGGCAGCTGACTCGAGTCCCCTCAAGTTGTGCTCACTGACACGCTTGTTCAGACTGATGGCAACATGTTGGCAATCTGTCTGCATTTATAAATTATATAGAGATTGTCAAAGGTTTGCACATAATTGCTGAGTGTGACGGAAGTCATTCCAAGGCAGACTGTGCCCGTTTGCACAGATCACCTGATGGAGAGCAACCTTTCTGCAATCACCTTGCGACCAAAAGTGTCCCTGAAGCTCTGGGGAACCACTCACCTATGTGCAATCAGTTGCAGAAATTGAAAAAATTCGATACGATTACCAATCAGTTAACAATTTTTGGTTTTTTAGATACCAAGTTGCCGTCCAATTTTTACTCATGTGACTGAGCCAGTAGCTTGGCCTGAATTAGGAGTTAAATGTGTCCAGTTTGGGATTTTATTTTTATTTTTTAATTTGAGCCACTTTAATGCAAGTTTGCTCAGCCAATGTTATCTCAGGATATTGGTGCATGAGAAGAGCACACTTGTTTGGAATATTCCCAGAGTATTTTAATTTCTCTAATAAAATATTGGTTTCCCTGTATATAAAATATTGCCATGCAAAATGTTGCAATACTATGGTATATCAATTTTCCCCCGTCACCCCTACCCTATGCAGGTCAAATTTTTGCAACTGCTTTTTTATTTGAGACAAAAACCCTGCAGATCCCGATCTCCTTCTTTATGACTCCTTTGCACTTTGAGTGCTTGAATAGAATATAAAAGCACTATATAGGTACCAGTCCAGTCTTGCAGATAACTGCTCTTGCACGAAATTTGTTAATCCATCCTATAAATAAGTGGCCATTTCACTATGAGTGCATGACTTATTCTAATAATCTGGAATGCCTGGGCAGACTCAGCCTTAGCACTTTTACTTTTTAGAACTACTTTATTGTTTATATGTATACACATCAGTCAAGCAATAAGGTTCTTCTACAATAGTTAGTGAGGTTTCATCCCCTTCAGACTTCTTCTTGCCCCTTGGTAGTAAGTCAAGTTGTGCCAGAAACATACATACTGCTGACTCACAGCCATCTGCAATCTTAATTTGGAAGACCTTAGAAAACCATTCAGATCTTGGCAGGACACCACACATTTTAAAAGCAAATAGAAAACCAGGAGCTCAATGTTATAGGCTTAACCTTCTAACAGGCACCTGTGACCCATTTATTGCTAGTTCAAAGCATTTTCTGTTTTCTCAATATGGGCATGCTACACGTGGTCAGACAGGTTAGATTCTCTGCAATTCAATCATTCACTTCATTTTACAGAAATCACAAGCAGGGTATGTCAAAGCCACAGAGAAACAGTGGCAAGTCTACCTTTGAGTCAAGTTAAGCGTCCAATTGTGTATTATTATATACCAAGTCAAATATCTATTTAGTCTACTGTAAGGCTCCACAAATGAAAGAAATACTTAGAAACATTTGTTTTATTACCTCCACCAAGGACGCTCTGTTTTCGGTAGAGTTTGCATGTGTGCCAATCTGTCTGTAAACACTACAGCCCGAAACATTTGGAATGAATTCAGATAAAACTTTGTGCGGCTGTACTGTATAGTGGGGTCACATCCACCAAGGTCTCCAAGGTTAACTTAATGATTGACTGGTTGAAAATTGACAAAAAGCCTTATAACTTAAAACTCTGATTCTTGCAATTGTGGTGTGTATGTGTCACATTTGACCTCTGACCACTCCTTCAAGGTTGATCTGAAGGTCAAAGTGATAACAATACTGTATAAAGATGTTGCGTCTTTTCAGCTAAGATATGGTGAAAAAAAAATGTGTCAAATTCAGTTTTCCCATATTCAGTATGTTTTCCAGTGTGAAAGAAATTAGTTTAAACCAACTAGCATAATTTGGCCAGGATAGAGATGTTTTGAAGTTTAGGAACACCCAGTGAAAACACAAAATACAGACACCATTTGAAGTTGATTTTGTAGATGAAAGAAGGCGGCAGTGGCTGTTTGGTACATTCAATTGGTATCGAACAGAAACCCCTACCACCCCAACCGTTGTCCCACTCCCAATATGGTCATGCCGGCTTGTAAAATTTTTCTGGCTAGAACCCTGAGAAGGTATGCAGAGACTTGCATGGTTCTGGCATGAAGCATGGCGTAGTTATTTCTACTTTGACATGTCTAATGAGGAAAAATAACCGTTTTTAACCACATGACAAATACATTTTCAGAAATGAGAAGACATTACCCACCTACCTAAATGAAATCTACAGTTACTTTATTTTAAGGTTCTACCTTTGGATTTGTTAAATACTGAAACGTTCAATAAAATCGGAGATTGTTCATTAAAAGTGATCTCTCCTGAGAAGGTTCTGCTCTTTGCCATTTAATGTTGAACCCATTTCTAACTTATGGTATTGAAAGTGTTATAAATAAAACAATGTACTTACTTTTCCCATGATAGTGATCTGTTTTTATTCTTAAACTATAAAAATGATTACAAAATGCTGAGTGTCATTTCTTTAGATTACACAGGCAACACCACCTGCATTTCACTTAAATTACTTGAACAGGGACTCATAAACACACTGCCGCACACTCGTCTGTTTGGCCAAAGGCAATTAAATAGTATGTCAACAACCTTATAACTTTCTGGCAACTCCCCACAGACAACAACCTCCGCCTTCGTCCCTCCCTCATCCTTCTCTGGATGCTCTTCCTCTTCCCTCTGCTATCTTCCAATGTCTTTGTTCTGTTTCATCAAATGGTTTATTAATTTTTTCCAACGCACTACAAGAACCCGGCGTACCACTATTTTCTTCCTTGATACAGTCACACTCTATTCCCTTCCACAATTTGTGCTAACCCTCTATGATCATCCATCAACAGTGATAACTCTGTATTATGTTGTAGCTGTCAGCAGTCTTGTTTGCTCTAATAAATAATTAAAGATCACTGGTGCTCTTAGATCACTGGTATACTGAGTGAAGTGGATGACAGATAATCTAATAATACTGGCTGAATATAAAGTTGCTGCCTGTTTAATTGATCTGTGCTTTTCACTTCATCAGTACATCTTCAAACCTAACTGGATATCATCTACATGGGTACCCCTAACCTTTCTGAGGACTTTATGCTGGAGACAGGTAAACCAGTATTGTCAATAGCAGATCCATTCTAAATCAATTTCTTTCTATAATT
>VOQJ01022401.1:13225-23797 GCA_015052665.1 Apistogramma diplotaenia | reverse complement strand
TTTTCACTTGTTCAAATCAAATGAATCTTACTGCAATAAAACTTTCCCTCAATCACTTAAGACTGAACTTACATTTTCTGTGCTCAAAACAAGCACTTTCTGGAACAAGGGTCATAATAAATCCAAACACAGTGACAGCATATGAACTTGGCAATGGACACAGAGGCTAATAAAATCAATCCATCAATCCATCCATCCATCCATCCATCCATCCATCCATCCATCCATCCATCCCCGGACAGGTTGCCAGCCTATTGCAGGGCAATAAGATGAGCCATCATCCTTTAGTTTTTTAAAGTTCAGTATCTTTTGGACCACCCTGTAAGGCAATAGCAATAGCCACATCATGAACAAAAAATACTTTCCTTACCATAAATGTAATTACATGCTGAATATTTGAAAGTGCTTTTCTATGAATATTAGACGGTCTGGTGAAAAAGCAGCAAATCCTTCACCTTATGAATAAAACTGGAAAAATGGAACAAACTGCCTCAGTGGAATACCATTAGTCTGAAATCAGTGGAAGCTATGTTCCTCAGGGTACTGTATAATAATACCGTATGTCAAGTTGTGATAAGAAGGAAGCAATAGGCACACCCATTAAAACTAATTGAGAAGTGGGATAAAACGTGCATTGGGGTGTGCCCGTCTCTTTCTGTCACATAGCCAGCATATACACAAAGGAAAAAACTATTTTGCTCTGCAAATCTCTCACTTCTGTCCACATATATTTTCCTCACTTCTTTTTCTTCTACGGACGCCACTTTCAAACCCCCAACTGAGCAGTACTTTTAAAGTTCTCAAACTCCAAATACTCCCTTGCTTCCCTTAACAAAACCTCTCTCTACCTATCATCATTTTTGCTTAGACCCCGGGAGTACTGAACAATAAATCTCAGAGTGTAAGCTGAAATCCACTTAGTGAGTTCAAATTTGACAAAGTGAAGGTTGCTGGAGCTAAACTAATTTCCATGGTAATAAGGACAGAGGCAAAGTGGTGTAAAAGTCATAAATGTCACAAAATGTATTTATTTTTTAAAAAAGGACAAAATAAGAACTAAATTCTGTCATGCATTTATTTATCAGCTTGTTGCTTGAGGGGTCGCAGCCGATCCCAAGATGCACTGGGGTGTACGTACGTGCGATTTAGAGTTTTTAAATCACAGTTTTGGGTTATTGACCCTGCATTTTGTGTTTTTGGACCTTTAACTTCTGTCCAATATTAATTGTCTTTTGAAAATACAGTCAAAATATTATTCTTTAACCACATTTCCAGCCTGTGTTTGACACTCCCTCTGCTGCTCTCTGGGCTGGCAGCAGAGCGGCTGCAGCAGGAATGCTCTCTGGGTGGATGCTTGTGTAAGCTGCACTAGTTTAGCGAGAGAACCGTCATGCGCAGAGATAAGCAGTGTGTCAAAGGCCCCGAGGGCCGAGCGCTAAACCCTCAAAGACTTTGACGTCACCTGTGCGCGCAGCGGGAGCGGGTTACAGTATGACTTCAAGAGGTGTATAAATAGAAATGGGACAGCACTTTGGGACTTCCTTGTGTATTACCGTGGCAACGGCGGTAAAAACATGTTCTGTGCCATTATGTCTTTGGAAAAGTCAAATAAATGTACTTGAAACATTGTAATTAAGGGGTCATTTAAAGAAATTGGCGATGATAAAAATAACATGCTTTTTTATACGACTATGATAGATTTAGTTGCTCTTTCCATACATGTTTACATATGGCTTTTCCCCGCTAACCCAGTGTTAATTTCACTGTAACAAAGGTTGCAAAGTGAATAAAGGGCTCAAACTGTCTGCGAGTGAGTCCTCGTGCCCTTTACGGTTAGTAGAATGTGTCACAAAGATATGTCCATTATGCAGGGATGTGAAAAGTATGTCTAGAAACACCATGAGATTCCGCTAAATATTGCTCAGGAAGGTGAACAATCACGTATCCACACAGGTGAACTACTTAGAATCAACTTAACAGCTGTATCTTTGGTCTGTGGGACAAAACCCATGGAGGCAGAGGGGGAACATGCAAAGTGACCAGAAGATTGGAGCCTCGTTGCTGTGAGGGAGCAGGACACCGCTGTGCTGCCTGACTAGGACTGTGTTCGTCAAACGTTCTGCTCCTGTCACACAGTATAGCACATGCGAGCCGTTCCCACAGGGCCTGATTCCTAAAAATAAATTGCTGCACATGTCACGCATTGACTCAAGGGCCATTTTAGTACCTGTCTTCTCAGGGAGAAAAAAAAATACAAAAAAAAAATAAAAATGCTCATCCCCTTCCCACCTATGGTTCAGCTTCTTTCTTTTTTCCCCCCACACAGATCTCCCTTTCCACTCCATTCTTTTCAGCTTTATGCTGGGTTTGTACTTTGCAAGTACAGAGTACGGTGTTTCTGTCACTGGGGAGTGTCAGCATGTCTCTTCACTTGATATGCATTAGATTTTCCACACTTTCTGGTAGTTATCTGATTCCAACTCAATGTGCTGCCAAGGGAAATTGAGTCCTAAGGCCAAAAGACAGAGAAGTTTTTGGCAGCTTTTTAAATTCATTACAGTATTCTCGTGCGGTCTCGGTGGACCTCGCCTTGCAGCACAAGGCCACGGAGGTGTGTGTTATAATAATATACAGGGAAGGGAACGTATAGCAAACCATGCTGCCACTGCAATGCAGGAGCTGTTCACTGTTCACAGCCGCTAATACAACCTAACTTCTATCAATAAGTGCAGGGGAGCAGTAATACAATAAACTCATTCATGCCTCAGCCTCGTATTATATGAGGAATTCGGGGTTGATAGTTGGAAATTTGTAATGTTTGTATTGAGAAACTGGCATTCCAATAACTCTTCTAAGTTGGGTAACTATGCTGTGTTGTTTTTATTCTCACCGGTTTACCACATGAATGACTGGCTGCTGGTCAGTCAGGCTGTCAGTCAGTCCGACACTTTGGTCCAAAATAAAATATTCTAATTGGCAGATTAGCATTGAAACTTGCTGAGCAGGTTCATGCTTCAAAGATAAAGGTCCCTTTTGGTTTTATCGACCAGTATGAACTTCCCACTGACAATGTGCTTAGGAATAAAGTCCACACCAGCCGCACTGGTAGAAAGTATTCCAGTCTTTTACACCTTTATAGAACTGGAGGCTCAAATGTTCAAAAGAACTGTCAGACGGTGCAGCAGAAGCAGTATGGTGAATTTATTAGTTTTTTTTTTGTGTTTTTTTTGAGAATAGGTCACGTTACACGACGCAAACTGGCATGTTTTTATTCATACTCCTGGCAAAAGGCAAATACTTTATAATTTGGCACTTCATAATTTTATCAATTATAAATCCATGCTCAGGGACATACAGAATCCTTTGTACTTTTTACTCAGATCAGCAGAGGAAGGCTTTCTCTCAGCCAGCAGATCGGCACCGTGTTGTTATACAAAACCCAGGGTGAAATGCCGGCCTCACGCTGTGTAAAAGTAACAAATTCAAATTACCAGCACAGTGAAAGCTCACTAATCAAAGATATAACTTGCGTGGAGTGTACAAAAACCTCTGCTTTTTATTTCTCTCGTCAGCTCTCTGCCTCTTTTTGTGTGAAGCTAAGCTAACGTGCTTCTGCTTACTCGTAGCATTCTGCTCAGTGTGGAATCACAGCGTGAGTACAGGCGCGCATTTTCAACACACCTGTGCACACCTCTGCATGGTTGAATTGTGGCTTGCCTCTAAGGTTACGTAACCTATGGTGAATATCACATATGATAATATAATTCTTCACAGTGTATTTCACTAGCCCACCAGCTGACTGCTTCAGCTCTGTTTAGATCACTAAACTTTACTTTCCCAGAAGAACCTCACCTGATGTAACTGATTTAAATGATGTCAGTCTGAGGCGGCTTTAGTGTCCACAAAGAAGAGAAAAAAAATTATGGTTTTTCCAATATTTGCACAGAAACAGTCCAGCATTTTATTACATGCCCAATTCCCAGTTGTTCTGAAAAATGGTTTTAATCTGTACTTCTTGGCTGCACCATATCCCAAGGACCAACAGGAAGAGAGACTAAAGAAATGTGGCAGGTGATAAAGGAGCTGTGCTAATCAGCTGCTACTGTAGCTGACAACTACATTATACTTGCTAGCTATATAATCTTTGTCCCTGCTTTATTTCCCACAGTGCTACGGAAGTGCAGCTTCTATTTTTCAGTTAATTTGCATGCTGTTCTGGAAAGACAACTCTGTTAGTAGTGGACAGCTTTTGTAAGAAGGCAATTATCCATAACGTAAAAACCAAAGGGTGTCAGTAAACTGTCGCTATCAGTTGTGCACTGACAGTTTTCTAATGTGTCAAGCCGTCTTTCTGTAGTTCAGGTCTGAATTGAGGAAAAGCTCATTCTAGTCTCCGAAAGACAGTTACAGTGAGAATCTGTTTCAGCTTTGGTTTTGTGTTTACAACGAAGCAAAAGCTGAAATATTTACCTCACTGAGAACATTGGTTGGGCTTTGTGGAATACTGAAGATAGTGACATATTTGACACTTTCTTAGGGATGAAATATCAAGCATTTTTATTACTGGCTACGAATTTTACATCAACTGATATTTAACAGCGAAGAATGACGTAGCTCTCTCTTTCTTTCAGTAGCTGATGTATATCCACACAACAGATATTTTAAAATACTTCACCTTGAATCCTGCTAGTAAGGGCACTTTAGCCTAAGTGTACTGTACACTCAGCCCGGGTTGCAGGTCTGTTTGCTGTTCTATCAGCTGTCACATCATCAATAAACACGTGGCCCGGTTCCACTACCAATCCTACATGTTCATAACGTAACATTGCCCCCACCTCATTTGACAGTTGATGTGGTAAGCTTTAGATCATGAGCTGTTTTATTGTCTTCCCGTCACTCTGGTACACATTTAGTCTTCTTCTGTGGTTTTTCAGGCTCTTTGGTTCAGCTGAACTGGCCTTTTTATGAATGTACCCAAATAGTCATTACTGAAGCTTTTGTGCTATTTCTTTGATGGTTCTTTGGCCTGCACTGAATGGGGGACTGTGTAAAAAAAGCTGTAATTCCTAAAGTCTTTAGGCAATGCTTTTGTTAAACTCCTTGAAGGCTAGGCATTCAGCTTTAATTCAGTCACATCTTGATTGATTAAAACCCAATGGGGTGGTGCATAAAGGAAAGCTCTATTTTGATAGGAATGCATCCATGCATACTTTAGTAGCCTTTAAGTTAGCAGCAACTGTTAAACTGTATTAAGTATTTAATGAAGTTACTGCTGTTGTGCAACATACATAAATACACGCAAATCTCCTGCTCTGAAGAAGCTTATGGATCATGATGCTGTCTGATGTTGCAGGTGTGACTGTAGCTCACGTGAAAGACTCACATTAAGAGCTGGAAGCAACAGCTAACTTCAGCTCCTGTTAACACTTTGCAAAAACACTGATTATGACCATTATTTCCAAGTTTTCGAGCGTTAACCTGATTTGTCACAGACTCGGTCTGTAATGGGTTAAATACATTATTGTTAAACTTACAAAAACGTAGATGTCTAATAGTTGTAGAGCAAAGTGAATGAGGGGACACTCAACACACATGAAATACATTTGGTGGTGTATAAATATTTCTTTTCTTTTCATCTTATTACTCTTATTTTGGTGAGTTGAGGAAGGTTGGGTGCAGGAGAGACAAGTGTAGTTGTATTTTTTTGTTTTGCAGCGTTAAAAGCCATGCACGCTAAGAGATTACTGCTTTATCATCATACTGAATAGTGGCCACATGGTACACATTTAACCACGGAGCCAACATTTGGATGCATCAGACTAACAGAAGGAAGTCAATGTCTCAGACGTGTATGTCTTAAGGGCTTTTGTTCCAACAATAAAGGTGGTTTCACAATAACAAGGCAGCATCAAATACATAAATCCCACTATTATTTGTAGTGTGGGTTTCTTTTCCCTTCCCTCGCTTCTCTATTTTGTTACCTGCATGTTCTACCACCTCCATTAACTTACTGTCTTTTTCATTCTCTTCAATTTCTTCCCCTCTTCCTCAGTTTTATACCGTCGTTCTTTCTGTCCCCTTGAGTTCTGCCTTTCTCTGTCCCGCTGCCATTGAAGACTGGTTAGCTGATAGATGTGTGTAGAGAATGGCTTCTGACAACTCAGACATTTCTCTCATCTGTCATCTTTGACACCTGAGTTTAAGAAAGGGGGAGAGATGGAGAGTAATACAGTGAGGTCACAGGAGAACCGAAAAATCGAAGTGAGGCTACCAAATTACTTCAGAGGGAAAGTGTTTTGCATTTTGTGTTTAACCTGGCTCTGCTGTCATTAGGAATTGTCCATTATTTACCTTTTCTTTATATTTATATACAGTCATGGTAAAAATAATAGGAATTTTGGCCCACTCTTCTTTACAATGTTGCTTCAGTTCATTGAGGTTTGCAGGTATTTGTTCATGCAGCTCTTTTAAGGGTGATTGCACTGCCTTGATTCTTTTCCTTTTCAGCCATTCATGCTGTGCTGTTGCGTGACATAGCTTGTGCTAAGCTTTAGCATTCAGACAGATAGCCTCGCATTTAGAATGGTAACAGTAAGGGTGTAATGCCCTGATACATAAAACATACAGTAGAACTGAACTGAGGGTATACTTTCTTTTTTACCATGACTATATTCACTTTCTCATTGATTTACTACATACAAAATATAAAGCTAGCTAGCTAGCTAAAAGGATAGATAAATATTCTAGGTCTACTCTCAATTTGAAACCTTTGTGCCAGCTGTGTTTCATGTTGTGAGAAGTTAACAGTCCAGGGAGTAAAGGTCCAGTGGTTCAGACAGGCTCTCATTATTCTGGAATGGGCCAGAGGAACTGAGTGGATGACCTGCATGTTCTCAGTGCCGGATAAGAGGGTCAGCAATTCTTCTCCAGGCTTGTAATCAAAACCCGTTTTGTACGCCCACTAAATTACAACGTGTTGCTCTACCAACTAGTTTAATACTTTTTTGTGTGTGGATGTGTCTGTGGGGAGGAGGGGGGGAGGTATTGTGTGAATATGTCTTTAAGAATACGTGCTCTTGATTTAAGGAACTCAGGGAACGCACACCCACTCCTTCAGCAGTCGTGTAGGTTTGTTTGTGTGCGTGATTTCCAGAATCCACTAAGGTGCTGCTCTTGCCGTGCTCTCATCACGTTTGAATCGTGACACGAATACTGATGCAGCATCACTTCCCCACAGCCATGTTTACATCACAGAGGATGTCAACCACTGTCTCTTTAATCTACAATTTAAATGTTTTCAATCGCTTTCAAATATGTGGCCCAGCTGGTCTAATCACGATAGATATGACAACATTTAAATGGATAAGGCTGTCCCCTCTAATCATATCAACACTCCACACAGCAGTGGTTGGTTAAAAAATTAACCCTACCATTGTAATCTGAATGGACATGCACAGTGATTTTATTTTTAAATGAAACTTTTGAGTGCCACAAACAGAGACCTTTATTGCTTTCCTCTCCACAAAACATTAAATGACTGCAACAACTGATGACGCAGGTCTGTCATGAAGGTGAATGTACTACCGGCCCCTGCAGACAACCGGTTAGTACAGCTGCTGTTTGGTTAGGTGGTTATCTATCCAGCTGGTGCTTTAATTCCTCAGCTTGTGTGTTTTTCCTCCTAAATCTGAGCTGGTTTGGACTAATTCTGACTAATTTAGTCATTTTCTGCAATTATCCAGTTTTGGTTTGATCAATACAAAAGAAAGTACTTGATGTGATTAATCAAGCACTATTATCCACGGGGCAGAATTGCATTTATAAAATAGTTGTAATCACTAGTATAGGGCCAAACTCCAAATAACACTGGATGCTACATTTTCCATAATGCAGTTCCTTAAATTTCATCCTAAAAATATGGTGCAGCAGTCAGATTCTGTCTTTCTTCTTTCAATTCTGACTGTGCTGCCTTTACGGGCAGCTCTCAATTACATTTAGTTAATTACAATTATTATGCCCATAATGAAAATATGTATTTAATTAAAGAGCAAAAAAAAAGAAGCAGAGTCTCTCAGCGGGAGCGACTGAAAGCCTGATAACCATCATCTGTTAATTTATTAAAACGCAGTGCTAAATTTACCTTCATTAGCACGGGGCTAATGAGAACACCCTGTTGTGGGTGCTGGTTCTTTTAGTCAGGTTGTGTATAAGTGATTGCATGTGAGGGCACACAGGTGCTTCCACCCGGTTTGCCGTATGTGTATAAAAATAGATATGCACGTGTTTAAGTGGAAGGTTTTGTTGTGTTTTGGTTTTTTCCCTATTTCCATTTTTAATTCACAGTAATCAGTGTCATTGGATGCCAGACAGATTTTTAATGCATGTTTTATCCGAATCATCATCATGAAAGAGAAGCGGATACAATGGAAGCTATCACAGCATCATATGTCGAGATGACCCCTGATCCCCGTCCTGCAAATGTAAATAAATGTCCTTAATTTGATCTGTTCAGTAATTCCCAAGCAAGCGTCAGGAAGCAAGAACTAGCTGAAACAGCTGTGAGATTATCAAATAACAAATGAACCCTCATTATTGGTCATTAGTGGAAGTTTTGACAGACAGTTTGACATGTGAAGCTTCTGAGTGGACTGTCTGAACTTTGTCATCAGCAGAATTACAGAAGTTATATTATGTGTGTAAAGCCATTTGAATTGACAGGCTCTTTCTAGCACGAATGGCATTGATTCTGACAGGAGGAGGTATTACAGCTTCGAAATTATGGGTCAGCTGTATAACATGACTGATGCAAAGAACTGCTTTAGGTTCACCTTGTCTTATCTTACCTCACTTTAATTTAGTTTATGAGAAATGGTCAGCAAAGGAAACGTTATCAGCGTGCTCGCAGAAATATTCTCATGCAACTTCTTTTTTCTTTGTGCTTCTCCTTGAAATGTGCGTCAACGTTTTGCCAGCGCAGCACACGCGGTACAACATGAAACCCACGTGCATTATGCAAAACAAGCAGACTGTCACCAATCATAATAATCGGGAGGTGGTGTAAGTTTAAGTTTAACATTAAATATAACCATGTTAGGCACCTCTGGTATGCAACAGCCTGATCAGTCCTGTAAGACATTATTAATGAGGCTCAACAATTTACATAACTGCTAATTCTTCCCAACAGAGAACCTACTGTAAATGTAAATGGTCAAGGTTTCAAAGTCGGTATTTGCAGTATTGTTACCGCCCACACCGAATCATACCTGAGCGGTCAGAGCTGACCTCTTTTCTTACCAGTTTTAGATGTTCCACTCATTTCCCTTTTCATTCCTGACTCAGCGGTTTTAGGGCTCGGCCCATATGAAGTTCCTATTAGAAGAGACTATAATTTTTTTTTGAATGGGTTTCTGTCAGCCATTTTGTAGGGCTGAGTGGTCCAGGAGGTATACCTCACACATTAGCTCATTGTCCTCCTGCCACCTTTTTTTTTTCTCCACTGACAGGATCCTGTGTCAGTAAAATACAGCTAATAAGTCTGAGCTGTGCTCTCATTTAAATAGCATCTGCTAAAGAAAAGTTTTCACCCCATTAAGCTCACTGAGGATTAAAGTGTCTTTGATTAAATGCTGCTCAAAACATGTGTTTGCAGTTTGCGTACCCAACACTTTTTTTTGAAGCAGATGGTGCATCAACAAAAAGAGGCTTGCAATTTTTAAAAATGAGTCATGTGTAGCTTTTGTTGCTTTTTGTCCAAATAAAGAAAAAAAAACATTTAGTGAACGTTTGTTATTTTTGAACAAATAACAAATATTGCTATGTTGTAAAAGTAATGCAGTTTTGATCTTTGAATGTACTTGTACAACACACAGTAGAAGAGACTCTCCGAGTTTCAATCCATAAATACTAATTGAAATAAGTGCTTAAACTCGCTCTGATATTTGGAATGAAACCTTGTTATTACTCTTGAGCAAATGAAACGTTCTCTTTGACTCTTCAAATCATTTTCAGATGGATACACAAGAAAATGTGTAGCCATCTGAAAATTATGTTCACTTTCCAGAGCCCGGAGAACGGGAACATACAACCACAGGGAAATTGCACTAAAGTTAATACGGCACAACATGAATTACTTTTGCAGAGCTTGAACGGTAAGTTTGTTTGTGTTTCCGAAGGCAGATGAAATGATACTCTTTTTCTCCCCAAGGGAGGCAAGAATTCCTGAGAGGGAGAGAAAGCGAGAGGGTGGTGTGTGTGTGTGTTTGTGTGTGTGTGGAGGGCATATTACAACATACACATGAGAAACTGATACAGATTTCAGTAAGGGATGATGGCTTTGGATGATCTGTGTTTTACACCTCAGTGTCAAGTGTCCCCTAATCATCACTCTACATACCGTTAAGCCCAGAGATGATTAGTACATTTATCACCTCTATCGCCGGCGTAAAAAAACAGTCCAATTCAAATGAGCTGTTGGCCTTCAAAGAAACAAAATCGGTTATTGTTACTAAAAACAACGAGGAAAGAGGAGTGGGACAGATTTCCTCCACAGCTCGTTCTGATCCGTACATGTGT
>VOQJ01022396.1:32156-51504 GCA_015052665.1 Apistogramma diplotaenia | reverse complement strand
ACATGTTTGTTTAATATGTGCACTGAAGGACATATCCTGGTCAAACATGACTCCAAGATTTCTCACAGTGTTACTGGAGGCCAAGGTAATGCCATCCAGAGTAAGAATCTGATTAGACACCATGTTTCTAAGATTCGTGGGGCCGAGCACGAGAACTTCAGTTTTTTCTGAATTTAGAAGCAGGAAATTAGAGGTCATCCAGGCCTTTATGTCTTTAAGACATTCCTGCAGTTGAACTAACTGATGTGTATCATCTGGCTTCACGGATATATAAAGCTGTGTGTCGTCTGCATAACAATGAAAAATACACATAACATTGACGTGAACAGGCGTTAGTATAGAAAATTATTCCTCGCAGCAAATTTAAACCAATTATGGGCTTAGGAGTCGCAGTTCTTGAAAACTGCAGCATCACCAGCAATGACAGCAAAGCAGGGAATTCCACGGCTGGTTGATCCTCACAGTCATCAGACTTAAAACAGCAGCTGTCAGGGTCGGACAAGCTCCGAATTCATTAAATCAACAGAGCTTTCCCCGCAGAGAAGACTTTTCCACCATTTGTCTTCATAACGAGCTGTCCTTCTCAAAGATGGTGCTAAAGCAAGAACTCCCTGTTCACGTCCTGTAACCGGCACAGAGCCACACTGCTGATCCTGCAACGCTTCTGACATCCTTTAGGACTCACATTCTTTAACAAACAGAACTCAAGTTGTATTTGATCCTTGACCTTGGAAACTGTAGCTGCTGGTGACAAACAATTATAAAAGCTGTTGATCTGGTTAGTGAAGTAAAACTGGAATGGTTTTACAGGTGGAGGCACTGGCATGGCTAGGGTCAGCCAGGGTCACTGCTGGTGGTATGAGGTCATACCTGGACCCTACAGAGATTGTGCAGGTAGTCCAACTCCTCCAGGACGGCACATCAAGATGTGCCATTGCCAGAAGGTTTGCTGTCTCAGAGCATGGAGGAGCTTCCAGGAGACATGGACAGTAGGACCTGTACCTGCTGCTTTGTGCAGGAGGAGCAGGACGAGCACTGCAGGGCTACAAAATGACCTCCACTGGTGTGAATGTCTCTGACCAAACAATCAAAGCAGATTCATGGGGGCGACTGAGGCCCCACATCCTCTAGTGGGCGCTGTGCTCACTGCCCTGCTACCAGTTTGGATGCAGAAGACAAACACGTTAACTTTTAAGATTCGACTTCAAATTTAAAATGAAATCAAACTCGTAGTTCAGGCTGGATCAGGTCACCGTGAACCATCTCCTTAGTTACACTGCAACAGGCTGCTACTGTGCCCATTATATCACTTTCATCCACGTGTAGAGCAGCTGTAACAAGGCTCATTTTCCACAGTACAGTCGATGCTGTTGTGACCCTCAGTAACATCAAATGAACACAATCGTTTCCTTCCTTTTGTACATCTCTGACACACTTACATCTGCAAATTCACTGAGCTCATAAATGCGAGATTAGTTTGTTTCCCCTCAGGCATCATTTGTGTTACTCAGTAGAAGCTTTATAGCCGTGAACCACAGCGGCTTTTATTTTCATCAGAGCCCAAAGTGTCTTGTGTTGTAACCAGGCTTATCCAACAGTATCGCCAGTCGAGTGCGGTACGTCCAGATCTTAAGATTTTAAAAGCCCGAAGTCACTGCACGCGAATCCCTCCAGCAGTGCTGCTTCATACAGATCAGATCAAACCTCAGCGTTCAGACCAGCTCACAAATCTGACCTTCTACCCCGTTTGAGTTGTTTTTAATGGTTGTTACTGGGAGTTTACAATTTACAATCCATTTAATTGACTTATTAATTAGGCTTTTTTCATCACCAGTTGGCAACTGGCTGCCGGAAGTTGATGGCTATCAAACACTCAGCAACAACCCGAAGAGTCACATCTGAAACGCAGCTCCACCTCACAGTGAAAGCGGTTCCACAACCAAAGCAGCTTCGGCCAAACTCACAGAGTGGCTCCAGCAGATTCCTGCTGGACATCTGAGATCACTGTCCAGAAGAGCTCAGGAGCTCAGTCCTGAGAGCTTAGGGTTCCACTGCACCCTTTGAGGAGGAAAAGGACTTTATATATTATAATCTCAGTCTATTACCTTCATATATGTGTCTACTTGGGTGCTAGTAAATGAAATTCTTTTCTTCTTTGAAAACCGATAGTTGTGTTCCATGAATTACTGAAATGTCGGCTAAAACTGACATTTTTCTTGGAGTGCCACTGTTTAAATCAGGTGACCCTGGGCGTGGAGGTCACTTACCTGGTGCAGGGCACCTACAATCTTGCGAGCTTCTTGGTAAACCATCTCCGGGCTCCAGTGACCATTGATGTGTTTCAGTGCTCCTGCAATTCGATTGTGTTCCCTGAACCACAGCGTGTGCACGGAGGTCAGAGGCAGACCTTCGCTGACCCGACTGTCTCCAGCACTGAAGCATTCCACTCTCCCCCCTCGCAGGTCTTGGTGGCAGGCTGATGGCAGCCGGGTGACAAATGGAAGATAAGGCTTTCCTTTTGGATCCCTGAATTGGTCGTTCACAGCAAGTTTTCCATTACGGCCAGAAAGGTCACGAAGGAAGCTCTCCAGCTTTGGCGAGTGGCCGTATACAGCAGAAGCATCAATGAATGAAGTCATGGCATTGAGCTGCTGTCGCTGCAGGGCTTCACTTATACCACACTGAGAAGTGACGAAGCAGTCTGATGTGGAGCGATAAAATGGCATGCAGCCTTTTACACCATCATCCACCTGCAGAGAAGACAGGATCATTTACGTTATGGGGCTTCAGTTAAACTTCAAACTGCTGTTGATCTACCAAATGTAGTTGTTGTTGCCGTCATGGAATTTTAAAGACATTAATCACATTTTGGAAACTTCACTCACTCCAGGATGTAAATTACTGCCGTTTTGTCACATGTTCCCTGCCACCTTCAAAGTAGGCTTGAGGATATTAAAAGGACAGACTGGTTCCTGGTAATAAAGGCAGGGCTGAGTGTGTCTGATTACCATGATGTGGGATTTGACTCACTGGAATCACTGATTTGCCAGTGTAATCGATTCCAGCCGTTTCCTCCTAGTCCAAGGCTTGGAAAGCTAGCTGTTGATTCTCTCATGTCTCGTATGTTGACAGTAGTTATTAAATTTCTTGGTCGGCAGGTCGTGTAGTAGATCATCACCATGACAGCCCCAGAAATCAACAGCAGGACGATTTTAAGCTGTTTTTCAGTCAACATTTTTGAGGAGTTAACACAGGAGTGCAGATTCATTCAGACTCGTGAAAATTAGCCATTATTAGCTTCCATTTTTATGTTATACAGCCATGCAAATGGAAAACGAATGCTGCAGGTACACAGAACAGGACGTCGGTGCAGGATTTCGGCTTTTCTCACCGAGGCTCCGAAAGCCGCTGAAGTCACCGGGAAAAGTCGCTAAATCGTCGCTTTTTGGGGGACAAATAAAGTTATTATGATTCTGAAAGGTCGCGAACAGCAGTGGCAGTGATAGCTTAAGTATTCAATCTTCTTCTTATCGAGGTTTTGAAACAGTCGGCAGACATCTGTTACACGACACTGCCCCCATGGGTTTAAAATAGGAATTGCATGCTGAGTTGTATTCAGTGCTCGTGCTGGTGGGCCAAAAATAATACATGTATGGACAAGACAGGCAGGCCAGATAGCATCCGAGCTCGGGCCATGTTTGGAACACGGACCGTACTTTGGACACCCCTGATGTAAACAGTAGCTACATGTATCTCCGCCCTTCAACTGACATGATTCAGTATTTATTTTGTACATATTCAAAGGCTCCAGCTTCACTTTAAACCAAAACCACTGCGAGTTTCCTCAAAATGCTAAATTGCTCCTTTAGCAAAGTTTATTTCTAAAGTGCTTTTCACAGAGCAGCTGTGCAACAACACTGAATAAAACAAGAAACCGTGCAGGCAATAAAAATAGAGAGAACTCTGGGTGTTCTCAGGGTACCTGAACGGGGAAGCATGGATGCACATTATCGCAGGTATTCAAACAGTCCGTGTCTGTTGGAGCGTCACCGCCGCTGCTTTGAGGGGTCATGGCGATGTCGTGGGAAATATACTGGCCCCACTCCACCAGCAGCTGAGAGTAGGAATCATCTGTCCACTTTGAAGAGCTCCTCATTATCTCTCTGCTCACCGTCCGTGGCTGCAGACAAAGTAGGATTTTTATTTTACTTTTTTCCCCCAAGATGTTATTCGCTCACTTTTAATAAGACACAGAATTAAAGAATTACTCGCTCAGATTTGGTGGTAAACTGTTGGCTGCGTACAAATGATGCATATTTGATGAGCTCTCCGACTAAAGGCCCTCAGTCTGTGTAACGAGCGCATAAATTAGGGCTGAAATTCAATTCAAGTCAAGTAAAACAGTTTCATCTGCTTTTTGGAAGAAATAATGTTTATCCACGAGACACAAAACCAACTCTTTCCAGGTTGTGGATGTGGTGTATGCACTGGATCCAAAATTTAAATGCAGCTGTAATCGGTGTCATCTTACACCCTCCTGTGCTCTTCCTAAATTGCTGAGGACTTTATCTGCTGTGAAACAGGTGAGGAAATAAATGAAAAGCTGCATTAACTCGGGGTTTCGCAGGGCGAGCCTGCTTCATTTCTATATTTCTGTAATTTATCCACCGAGACTTTTGTGTCTGTTGGACCGGCATTTCGTAGATTACCGGGGGAAGTTGGAATCCATTATGGAGCCGTTCTGGGTTCCAGCCTTTTGGTTCGCTCTCCCCGTCTTCGTATTCAGCTGGTAGCCATCTGACCAAGGCAGTGTTGGCTGCTCCCCAGCGAGGATTTCGCCTGACAAAGAGAATCATGAAGTGTGTCCAAAAATACTGCCATGCAAAACTGTATCACCAGTCACTGGCAGCAGCATCCAGTTCTCTGGATTATTAAGATTTAAAAACTAATATTCATATGCATTAAATGTACAGAAATGACGTGTAGTTTTGACTTTGACGCAGAGTCAGTCTGTGGTTATGATGTGCTGTGCTGCAGTGACTGATTTATCATTGCGATCAACATCATTTTCACACTCACAGCTGACAGTTTGAGATAGAAAAAGTTCCAGTAACATTGACTCTCACATTCTTTCTGCCTTTTGCTTCCTTGTCAAAAGCTGGCAGATATGTTACACACAGGACAACGTATCTGCAGACAGCTCACAAACACTTCATAGTTCCAGGCTCTTGATTCAAGAATTTGCTACATTTCCTTTTAATTAGACATCACAAGCACGAGAAGGCTGAGAAACCAGCTGAGAAACACTCAAAGGCCAGTCCTAAAGTATACCATCCTCTATCCTCCATTATGACAATATTAAGACTTTAAACTAGCGAGTGAGACCATTTAGGAACATGTTTACTGGTGGCAGAGCACAGCGGCTAAGAGCCATGAACAACAGGATGTTTGCAATAAGAGGAGTCGCCCCCTTTTGGCCATTACAAAGAATGCGTGTTCGAGGTACTTTCTCATGCTTGATGCATCAGTTTTTTAAATACAGTCTTTATGTATATGTGCATATGACTAATGTGGGGCCTTAAGTTTTCTTTAACTTTGCGCTGACTATCATCACCTCACCTGAAGCCACAAAACATTTTATCCTATGCAGGAAATACCATCTATGGACACTAGCAGCTAACTTTAGCAGGTTTGGTTAGCAAACAGCATTCAAAAACTCTGCAGGTGCTAATCCACACACATCCCCGCATTAGTGCTAACTGACTAGAAGCTCTAACCTCTCAGACAGGCTGCACACAGAGAGAAACAACCCATTATAACCATTAAAACGTCCAGCTCCAGTATAGCCCCAAACTGTCTTCCAACAGACAACAGTAAATAGACTTTTGAAAGCTTTTAGTAAAGAAATGATAATAAATAAGATAAACGATGGACGGAGGTTCACGGAACATTTTGAAATTTGACAGATACGGATGGAAATTTCTGTTTCCAAGTTTGTTGGGCTGAATTTTGCAAACTAGAAGTGTTTGATAAGAGCAACATGTTTTATTCACTAGTGTAAGTTCATAGTAGTAAATTTAATTAAGCTTTTAAATTACCACAATTATTAATGAATTGGATATGAAAATGAGTTTTCATTTCGGGAAAAAGGTTTGAATATTTAATTTCCGAGCAGCATAAAACTGCGGTGGCTGAAAGTCAACAAAATAAATGTAACTGTTTAAAAACATTTTTCTGCTTTAATTACTCTTATGTACTTTACATGCACCAAACAAGCATGAGCCTGGAATCTTCTAGATCCCAGAAGGTGTGCTGTGGTATCTGCACCAAGATGTGAGCAGCAGATCCTGGGAGCCGTGAGGTGGGGCCTCCGTGGACCACTGCAGACTGGGACATGCGCTGACACAGTCATCCAGCCATCACACTTTGGCACTTGTCAAATTTAAAATCCTCCAGCTTGCCCATTTTCCTGCTTCTAACATCACCTTTGAGGACAAAATGCTCACTTACTTCCTCATGTATCCCACCTGCTAACAGGTGCCAGGATGAAGAGATAATCAGTGTAATCCACTTCACCTGTCAGTTGTCACACTGTTATTCCTGATCGCTGTATTTTCCCAAAGAATTGAGGTGAGAATCTGCTTACACGACTGGTTCTTAGACTGCATCCAACAGATTTTGCAGAGTTCTGGTTCTTTTACTTATCAGATGTCATTTTAACTACCTGTTGTTGCAGCCTCCTGATATCAAGCGGTACTTGTTGAGATGACGATAGCGACAGGTGGCTGGATGTGTTACAGGAGGACATTCTGACAGCTCTGCAATCAGCTTCAGATGTTTCCATGACAGCAGCTTTTCTTTCGCTAGAGTAACAAAACAGACTGAGCTGAATGTGTTGTTACAAGCATTTCTGAGCAAACACGATTAGATGAAAACAGTCGTTGACTGACTAAAAATTTAGTTTGTGGTAAACTTTTCTAAATGAAAGGAAATAATCTACCTGTCGCCGTGAGCTCCTCGTTATATTTCTGTTTCATTCTCGTCTTTAGGACACGGAGAGTCCTTTGGAAAATCTCTGCAGCCCTGGAAATCTGTTTGGTCTCAGGCTCAGCTTGGCGCGGGAATTTAAGCGCGTGTTGGGAAGCTGAAGGTTTGGTCCAACTGTCCAGGAAAATCGACAGATAAAAGGGCAGTTATGGTTATTTGGTCCTTTCTTGCACAGATGTTATTTTAGTTCAAACTGAGGCAGAAAGTCTGTGCTGGTTTATTACCGCTGCCTGACGTCCTCATCGACTTCATAAAGACTTTCTAGATGCGATGAAACGAGCAAGTCTTTGATGGACGAGGCTGGAAAACATCAGCAGCTCGAGTTACATATTCATTTCACTTGTCACAAGTACACATGGTTCAAAGTAACTCGCTACAGTACTTCACACTGGAAGTAGTTGAACAACAGCAAAACAGGAAGTTTATGAGTGGAACTTTTTAAGCATCGTGCGTTTGCGTCATTAGACTGCGGATGGCGCCCTCTCGGGCTGAGATTTGGGACACGGTGACGTTAATGCTGTGTAAGCACTGAGCAACACTCACTACACAAAGTTCAAGAGGCTCTCTGATGAATGCGTGACGGAGGCGTCTCAGCAGTCAGGGTGAAGGAACAATGGGAGGAGACGTCGTTACTCTCCTCCCACCGTCAGGTACTGATGTTCAATATTACAGACATGAAATACTTTCTGAGTTTGGTGTCTTTAAATGTTTGGTTACTGCACAAGTTCAAAGTGAAATTCCACTCAAAGCTTTTCAGAAACTTTAATATCTGTCAGATGTTAAGATGTAAGCTCCCTGCCGCATGTTTGAAGGACTAACTGTTGGCTTGAAGTGGAGTTCGTGTTTGGATTTGGGCGACTTACTGCATCAGTAAATCAGTGTGCAGCCTGTTGCAAACAGAGCTGAGGATTCCTGAGTAACGGTGCACCCGAAGGAAACCTGAGGTTAACATGCACTGTGTCCAAAGCTGTTCTTAATGAGAGAGAGAAGCAGCTGATGAGGAGTCACTGCATGAAGACAAAGTTCTGTCAGGAGAAGGCCTCAGAGGAGGAGCCATCTCCAAAGCAGGAGTGAAAGCAAGCTTCAAGCAAGCCCGGGATGATGAGGTGTGATGTGATGGAGCTGTCCGGCATTTAGAGTGTCTGTAAAGACGAGTAGGCCCGAAAGTATCCAGTCGTGTTTGTCTTGGGGCTCAAACTGCTATAAAAACTGGAAACATTTGGTTTCTTTGTGACTTCGGAGCATCTGAAAGACCAAAGCTGCCCACGAGAACACGAGTCATCAGGTTTCCACACACATCAGCTGACGGCTCAGGCATGGTGGTGCCTTTGGTTTGTTTCTAGTGAAGCTCGTTTATCCACTCAGTGATGGTGAAGCTCACAGCTGTACTTCAGTTATGGCAACAATACGGCCTGATATGGATATCATTTAGCCCTCGTTCTTGCTGGTAAGTAGAAACCCTGATTAAAATATCCGTGCACAAGCTGTTCTGTAATAAATGTATGTATATTTGACGTAGGTCACTGCTTTACCCTGAAATCTCATTTCTGAGTGAGGAGCTGGCTTCTCCATCTCTTCAGAAGCGTAATGTAAATCCCGAAAGTTTCACTCAAACTGCTGCGTTGAAATAAAGTTGAAAGCTGAATAAAATATGTTTTCTCTTTGCATATCTTGATAGTCGTGCACAAAAAGAAAATCACCCAATCAGTGCATCTAGCTTCAAGCCATGAATTCTTACGACAATTTCAACTTAATTGCATAAACTAAATGATTAAAAAGATACTTACATGTTAGTGTTCTGACATCATCTTCTGGAAAACTTGGCAGAACGATGCAGGAAAAGATCACCAGGAGAAGTGAGAGGAAGGACGTCATCGTTACGGGCAGAGACCCACGATGTGAGCGGCTGTGTGGACTGTGCTCATATATACTGAGCTGCAGCTGCCAGGGTTAAACAAACCAGCTCACACTCGAGTGACTCAGAGCTTCTCTTGTTCTCACTTCAAGTATTTGTACTTTTTTTGTTTTACTTTGTCATTTCAGGACCTGAGCTCCTGTTTGTTTAATGCTCAGTTTATACGAGATTTCATTGAAATGTGAAGAGAATGAAAGTTTTACTCTCTTTGACGAAGACGTGTCAGGAGATCTTTATGTTGTACTCACAACTTTGGCTTTGATTTTTCATTTTAGGGGCTTTTATTTACAGTTGTATAAAACGAGTTTCTCCAAATGGATGAAAATCCTGTGCAGTGACTGTTCCGTGTCCGTGTTTTACCGTTGTTTGTCCCATAACTGTCTGCAACTCATTTTAAATGCAGAACTCTGTATCATTTATTTCACATCTGCCACCAAAGGAGAACAAGTCACCAACCGAACGTGGATGATTTAAGATATTTAAGATAAATAGTTTTATTATAAATGAATGTATCCATACGTCTTGTTTCCAAGCCGTCTCCACAGGGCCTTTAATCAAAGGAGTGAGTGAAGCCCGGCTAACGATGGCGTCACATTCAGCTCTGCGTGATGGAGTTTTATTTGATACTGAGCACACAGATCTCTAAGAGCTTTTATTGATGAGATTTTCATTTAATTAATGCAAACATCACTCCAGAAACATTATATTAAGGTCATCTGTTTGCATGTGACGGCTCATTATCCAACATTATTCCTGTAATAAAAAGCATCAGCTGCAGCCATGTCGATGCACATTTGCTTCCATCCATATTTCCAGTTTTAAATGCCGATCGTGGGAACGAGCGACACCGAGAAAGGACACAACATCCAACATTTCCCTGAAAACGTTTCATCACAAACGCTCCGGTTCGCGCTCGGTTTCCAAGGCTGCGAGTGGCGCCGACTGTGAGAGTCACGGCCCACTGAAAGTTGAGCTCGGTGCTTGAAATTCATGCTTGACGTGGTGCTGACGCAACGTCATGATGCTGTGTGCGGTTAGTGACTTCAGCAGCAGGCTGGAGATCATGTCAGCTGTGCGTCTCCATGCACTCCTGTTTTTAATCACAGCGGCTGGTTTCATCGTCCCAAACCTCTGAATGTGACTTTGTAGAGAACGAAGCAAATGCTCCCTTTTCACTGTGTGAGGAAGTTTTAAACAAACACTATTCCCTCCACCACAGTCTGATGCATTGTCATGCAAATATCCCATTTAATATCCTTTGCTGACAGGCTGCTGGGCCTTCTGCAGTCTCCACTTCCACAGCTGCATGTTTTAGAATAAAAGACGAGCACAAACTCTGTCCTCCCTCTCTTTACCTCCAAGTTGCATAAATATGAAAACACTTACAGAGGTGACAGTCAAAGCTGCAGCAGCACGCATCAGTATTCAGCCGACCCGAGCTGCAGGTTACAGACGGCCAGCGAAGGTACATTTTTCATTCACTTCTGCTTAATAATAAAAACCTCTCATAGCAGCTTCATGACACAGAATGTGAGTTCTCCCTTATTCATGTAAACTGTTTGAAATTGATATCCACAAGCTGCCAGTCAACAGACCACTGATATTTAGATTTTAGACATTTTTAAAGTAAAACATATTAAAGATTTGCTGCTTCCTTAAATGCTTAAATGCTATTCGCTTCTTTTAAACATTTTATCAAACAATTTGACATATTAAAAATGTATTAAGCAGCTGCTGGTATTTGCATCATTACCATAATTTAGAAATGACAACCACAACAAAAAAATCAACTAACAATGTATCAGTGTGTGTTTCTTTCAGTGTTTTGGGTTTGTTGTGTCAGTTATGGTTCTAGTCTTTGTCACTTTTAGTTTCTTTGCTCTTGTGACACATTTTGCATTGTTTTATTTTCCTTTGAACATTCGTTTCTTGGTTTGTTGTTATGAATCCTTACGTTTCCTGTAGCTACACACTTTAGTTCTCCTTGTTTGTCACCGTGTTGTGTCAAGTTTGCATTTGTCTCGTTCGGTCGCTTCCAAACAAGTTTGAGTGATTACACTTACTGTGCACGTGCTCGTTAGGAAGTGCAGAGCTCCTGCAGAAGTTCTCAAGGACAAAACAGATTTTTACAAAAGGAAATTACTTTGTATTTTTATTTTTATTTTGGTAATAACCTAATATTATCTGTTGTCCATGTAAGTTAGGTTAGAAACTGAATCATCACAGCTGGGTTTAAATAAAACGGAGCTCACACGAGTTCAATAAGGACGATCTGTAGCCTTTCCTCTGCTTTCCTGACTGTTTGGCTGCAAGTTTATTCTTCATGTCCATTTTCATGTGCTGTCAAAATCAAAGCTGTCATCATCACTCTGGTCCAATCATCTTTCTGCCCGCCTCTCCAAGCCAATCAGCCTCCACGCCGTGTACTTTAAATCTCTTGCCTTTCTCTCCTCATCTCCACCTCGCCCACTCACTACTCCAAGCCTCCATCTTCATCATCACCATCACCATACTCCAGGGGGTCCCACCCTAATTCATGATGGGTCTAATCACCAAATACCTTAACTCAGTTCTATAGTAATCAATCTCTGCTTATTGAGATGTAATTTATAGACCATAGAATTTAATTCTAGTTATTAGAATAGTTACCAAGAAAAATAGAAGCCTCTGATACCCGACACCTAAACAAATGTGAAAGTATAGATACAATGTTATTACTTTGATGACCACTGACTTTTTTTTTGTTACGATTTCCAACCTTTTGAATATTAATCTTGCTTTCATTAGTGAAAACTAATTGATAAGGCTACACCAGAATATATAAACAGTCAAATAACATTGTACTGAGGGCAGGGCGTCCACTAATGAACACACACAAAGGTCTGTGTCACAGCGGGTGAATCTGCTTTCTCGTGCTTCACTGAGCATGAAGCATCCCAACATCTGCCCACATGTTTCAGGGCAGTCCCAGGAACAAAGAAAAGAGCAACGTGAAAGAACCGTGACATCGTTTTGCAGGTGCACAGAGAGAAGTTCACCTTACCTGGGACAGACGCCACCATGTGATCGCAGCTACAGCCTGCGTCTGTTAGTAGGAAGGCAGCATTGATGATGATGATGATGATGCACTAACTGAACTGCAGCACAAGTAAAACAAAACATTTGGGATTCCAACAAAGAAGAAACTCATTACAGCAGCAGAGAAATGATTTGTATAAACCAGCATTTATTAAAATGCCACAGTACTGCTGATCAATATAATGCTTTGAGTTTCATTTTTATCTTTTAAACTAACATGAATACTGTGATTGGTGGAAATCGTTTGTGAATGATGGGTAACGAGCCCAGCAGAGTGGGCAGGTACCCACAGAACCGCTGCCTGTCCTTCCTTACAAGAGTATAAATGTGTGGTTGTCACATTGTCATCAGTGCGTCACAGCGCGCTGCCTTAATGGCAGCCTCTTAACTCACATGATGGCAGGGTGGGCAGCAACTCAACAGCCATCTAACAATCTCTCACAGAAACACTCAGACAAAGACATCAAGAGCAACTCGGGGTTCAAGATCTCACCCAAGGACTCTTTGGCACGCAGACTGGAGCAGCCTGGGATTGAACCACCAACCTGCTCTGCTCCTGAGCCACAGCAACCCCTGAGCCAAGCTTTCAGGTTTAGTCTCCTGCAACAATGTTTCCAGCACGGTCCGGCCCCGCCTATTAAAAAAAAATACCTGTGCTGTCGTCACTCACCTGTGAGAAGCCAGTGAAGACCTTCTCTTCAATGTCACCTCATGAGGGGTCAAGCTACTATTGACCTGTTGACCTCCAGGATGTTTGGAGTTGGAGCTGTGAAGATTTCACCAGTGGACGCAGAACAAAATAATCTATGAAGAAATCACACACTCGCCTCGTACGACACAAACACGTCCTCTGTAAGCGATTTATTGAAAATACAGCAAACATGTTATTTAACACTGAAACCATTACAGAAAGCTGAAGATGTACAGTATTTTTCACCGTATCAGGATGAGACTTGTTTTAAAAAAAGTCTGTAACAATACCGAGAGGCTGAAATGTCTTTGTTTGCCAGAGAAATGCAACACTTTTACCTTTGTGTGATGCAGAAGATGGAAACAGGAGCACAAACGAGTACTGAAGCCTGGCACAAGCAGCGCCTTTGTGAAGCTTCTGTTTAATTTTAGCCTGGGCCCATATCAGAGCTCTGTTCTGTGGTTATTTGGAGCCTATTATTCTGCTTTTTTATAGTAAGGTAGCTGCGGTAGTTTCATCATGTCTGAAAAAGTAAGTAAACCACAGGAAGTTTGGAGGAAAAAAGTTACTCTGTCCCATCTTTGCTGGAAAAATATCCCTGTAAATGCTTCTGTGTCCCCCCGCGACAGTCAGCCGGCATCAGACTCATTTACTCGGCTGAAATGAATTCAATATTTGTAGGTAGGCAGATAATAAAATTCAGTTTTAGCTTTGCTGTTCAACACAGTGGCAGTTACTTCATTTCTCACATCACAGGTGGAAACTTTCACTCCGGATAACTGATCATCGTGAGGTGGAAAACAAAAAAGCCTTAAAGGAACTGGAAGAACCATACATCTCTTCTCACTACTTCTCTAAAAACGAAACATCATCATCTTTCCCTCGGTACATCACACGTTTTCCACCTCGAGTCTTTTACAAAGATGTCTTTTTCAGAAGTTCATACAAAAATAGCAAGAACAAGATATACATATCAATGGGCTCTGTGCATAAAATACTGCTGATTCGCCTCAGGTGCACATCTCGACGAGGACGTGTCTTCTTAACTGTTCGTGTAATTTCCAAGGAAGCTTTGACTGCACATAAAGAGAGGGTCCATGGAGGCCACTTTGGCAGCGATAAAAGCATGTATACAGTGGAGGACGGCTGTCAGATTAGCAAACTCCAGCTCCTGAAAGGCACAGGTGAAGGACAAGAGACACACTCGTCAGTCCATTATGTTCAGCACTGAAATCACAGTATTAGAAGAAATTAAGGAGCGATTCTGGTTTGTTTCAACCGGGATTTTTCCCCGTTAATGTCGCAGTTGTGGCTCATGTAAGTGCACGCTCACATCTGTCGCAGTCGGAGTTGCACAAGAGAATGCTACACTTACGCCCTCAGGCAGCAAGAACTGGCCAAATCAACAATGTGATGCAACACTAAGAGGTGTGAAAGACCGCAGAGGACAACAAAGTGGATGATGACAGAATTCTTTCATTGGTTACAAAATAACAACCTCAGAGTCAAGAGCACTTTAGAGCAGGGGTCCTTGATCCCAGTCCTCGAGGGCCGGTGTCCTGCAGGTTTTGGACGCAACCCTGCTTCAACACACCTGAGTCAGCAGGGTTGCATCCAAAACCTGCAGGACACCGGCCCTCGAGGACTGGGATCGAGGACCCCTGCTCTAAAGTCTACAATCAAGAGATGCTTTCGTGAACAGTCGGAGGCTTTGGCACCGCTCTGAAATAAAACCCTGAAGGTGGCTGCAGTAAAGGCCTGACAGAGCAGCTCGGAACAGGAAGCAGCAGCTGGTGAAAAAAATCCTTTAAAGTTTGCGATTGTATCCAATTTCAGGCATTTATATACATAAACAGTTAGTGAGAAACTTCAGTTCACTGAAGTCTGCACTTCAATCACGTCTCTGTGGTACAGAAGCAAAACGACATCATAACAGGGTCACTGTCCAAATACTGACGGACCGACTGAGCATCATCTGGTGCAACTCATCATTTGTCGGAATTTCTCGAAGACAAAAGGAGAAAAGTCACTTTCACGCCTAAAATTAAACATACCCTGTACATTTAATTTGAATGAATGATAATTATAAATATATTACCTTCATTTCTATCTGCTTGCTTTCGGGATTCTTAAAAAGGAGCTTTACCCTGGTTTTACCATCATCAGAGGAGCCTTTAAGTTGAGAGAACTTATATCGCCATAGGATGGTCTACGAGGGAGAGGAGGATTAGAAACACAACAGAGGGATTTCAATAATGAGCAGAACGTTGTTTTAATGTGCAATAACACTGAGGAAGCACACTGGACCATCTTTGAAGTTATTAAATGAAGAATGTTAACCTATGCAGAGCCGCCAAATTAATTTCAAAGTGTTGTTTTAAGAACGATAGCACAGCCTTCTGAAGATGCAGAAATCTTAATGAGCAAAATGTGAAATTTAGCTGCTTTTTAAACATATGATTATGAGCAAGAACAGTAGAAGTAACAAGAAGTCAGTAAAGCATCACCTTTGAAGTGCTTTCGGAGCAGGTGAAGCCCGATGCAAAGTCTATGGTGAAGCACAGCACGTTCCCCTGGCTGCTGCACATGTAGCTTTTGGACTGGTGACAGAGAATTCATATCCATTAACAAACTGGATATTTCTGTATTACACTGCTGTACAAAGGCACATCACACTCACGATGACAAGTCAAAACGTCCGCTGTAAGAAACATGCATAAGGACACTAAAGCATCTGATGAAAAGTACAGTTTCATTTACTTAAAGTCAGCTGACAACAACAATCTTTTCATTTGCAGGTTCCATGATGCGACTCCAGCACACCCGAAGGTTCTGTGGCGTCCATCTGAGTGCAGTGAACTTTACTGGATTTAATGTGCACAGTGCAGACTGTGGTCATCAAGAGGTGGACGTGAGCAGCGATAATACTCAGGTAGGCTGTTTGCACCAACTCTGACCCCACCATCCGGACGCTGCAGCAGAAATCAAGATCAGGTGATCGTAGCCTCAGTTTCCTGTTCTTAGCTGACAGGAGAGGCTGCGGCATGGCGCGAGCATCAACGTGTGACGCACTGTGTGCTCAGAGATGCTCCTGCACACCTCGGTTGTAACAAGTGGTTGTTTGCGTTACCTTCCTGAAGCAGAGAACTGCTGCTGCTTCAGAGCGTTCTCCCTCAACCTCAGATGTGCTCGGGTGAACATCCCAGCAGATCAGCAGTTTCTGAAGTGCTCAGACCAGCCTGTCCGGCACCAGCAATCATGCATGGTCAGAACCACCCCCCATTTCTAATGCTCAGGTTGAACTCCAGCAGATCAGCTTGATGCCTAAACAAAGTGTCTGGTGAGTGTATGTTGTAAGGTAACGAGCCTGTTACACTTTGTGAAAGACGAGGGCATTGAAAAGGCTGGAAATCCATCTTCCAGCTCGCAACGTTAAAGTATTTAAATTAGTTTGATTTTGCTTTCTGCACTTTGTTGCTGCTGTAACAGGTTCATTTCCCCACTGTGGGATCATCTTTGTCACTGTGACGTGGATCTCCATGCAAACATTGTGTGTTTATTGCCGTACTTGTGTTACAGGCTCGTTGGACTGTTTTACACTCAGTTTAGCTCGCATGCATTTCCCGTGTGGCGAGCTCTCGTGAAAGTCTGACGTGTTCGGTTTGCAAGATCTGGTAACAAGAGAAAATCTGTTTTCTTATTTATTTATTTCGGTCCTGCATGAGCGGCTGGCGCACGCAGCTTCCTGTGTGGCTGTCTGATGACACATGACACACATGGCAGGAAATCTATTTTAAAAGCTAGAAATCTTTAACATTCATTTTGCTGCTGGAACACAAACAAGCATGTGTTTTCCAATTCTTTTCACGCGAATCTTTTGAAAGCACTGATGTGTAAGCTTTTCAGCCTCCGAGGAGCATTATGCCTCAAAAGGCTTTTCTTGCCTCACGACTTCATTTTTCAATTGCGTGGTCCACTCAATTGGAATGGTAAGAAGTGTATTCTGATTTTTCTATTTGTGCTATATTTTCATTTTATTTCCAGGGACAGCAGGGTCTCGGCGATTTTAATTATACAGTGCAGTGTGCAGAGAGGGAGCGTACAGTCCTTTTACTCAAAGTGTTTTGTGCTCGCAGACCTCAGCCGCCCTGTCTTTAGTGGTGTCGTGAATTCAGCTGTGAAAGGAATGAGGGGAAAAAAGCGCTGTGGCAGACCAGCTGCTATGTTCTGTCACCAAATGTAAAAGTGTGCTGGGACATGGTGAGCGGTGACTACACTTCACTAATTGGAACAGATTTTTCTGAGGGAATTAGCAACAAGAAATATTTTTAAAGAAAAGCCCCTTCAAAGTCTGACAAAAGTAGGTGCATGTGTGCAGAAGGGAAAGGAAACGTAGGCACGAGTGTGGAGAGCTGCTCTCTTCTTTCATAATTGATCATAAAGGGTTGGAGATTTTAAAAAAAGGAGCAATGAAGACTGAAAGCCACAGATGCATCCTTTTGAAAATGTGGCACAGCCACTGCAAAGGAGTCGATAAATACATACTGGCACAAAAAGCTCCAATCTGAGACAATGTTCAGCTGACCTCTGACCCCCCCGTCTCACTGTACTTCACTGCTCACCCTGCACCTAACAGAGCCGTGCTGAGCTCAGCCACTGCAGGAGGAAAACAGGTGTAAACACGGAAGCTGATCTTAACGTGTGGGAAAGTCTGGTTCAGTGCTTATTAGCAAATATCATCATGCAGACTCACTAAATAAAGATAAACTTAATACTTGCACATTTACAGCACGTTTGCATCATTCTGAGCATGAGGTTGGTTTGTTTGATCCTCTCACACCCTCTAAGTGAAGTTACACCCATTGGCCCTGCTGGGTAAGTGTGCTCCATTACTGCTAACTGCCCCCAACAATGCACCATGTACTGATCACGGTCCTCTGTGCATCCCACTGCTGGATGACAGCCAGACACTTTGGCCTATTGTTTCCCAAAGACGTCACTTTGGTTGTTTAAAAGTAAAGGTGGGGGCTGGTCCGCATGCTGCTTTTACAACCACACGTCTTAACGAGGACTGGATTTAAGTTTCCATCAGGATGGATTTTCACAAACTTCGATTTGATGCAAATATTAACAAATGAAGTTAAACATGTAAAACATTTCCCCTGCCTCACTGTATTTGATTGTAACTGTGAAAGTGAGTAAACAGGAACTATGGGAAACTATTTTCTAAATTATGCTCATTGAGGTTAAAAAATAAAGGCTATTCAGTGAGCTGCATCACTTTTGGGATCCCAGACTGTAGAATGTAATTAGTAAAATTCACGCTTGAATATACTGGAGGAAAAAAGTAACTAAACTAAAAATATCAATGAGCAAAAAAAATTTTTTTTTTTCCATCTTCCACTGTTGACTATAAATCTCCGGTGCCAACAAGATCAGTCAATAAAGCCGATATTTTAGGGAGTGTTTCCCTAAATGATGTCACTGCCATCCTTCTGATATAATAAACGGGTCAAACCAGCGTCAATCAGCTGCAGTATTTAAAGTGCCCCACCTGCAGCGAAAGACAGTTTGCAGGAAACCTGGTACGTTTTTCAGGTTTTACTTTGATGACCATCAGTAACACACTACATCATCATGGATAAAAATCCTGCTGCTCACACCAGCACATGTCCAGGCCTGCTTGGAGTTCACCAGTGAGCTGGATGATCCAGAGGAGGCATGGGAGAAGGTCACGTGGTCACAGGGCAACTAAGGAGAGGCTCTGTAAGAAGCATTTCAAGGTCCTGGGGTGGCCGAGCTGGTCTCCAGACCTGAACCCAATAGGGGGCTGAAACTCAGTGTTGCCCAGCAACAGTCCTGAAACCTGAGAGAAGATCTGTATGGAGGAGAGGGCCAAGATCCTGCTGCAGTGAGCAAACTGGGTCAAGAAGTCCAGTAACCGACCTCTGTAACTGCAAAGGCTTCTCTACCAAATATTAGGGTCTATTTTCCTGTTGTATCACATACGTATTTCATGTAATCAACTGCTAATTAATTATTTAAAACCCATAACTTGCCGTCTATCAAAGACTTGTTCCCCACTGTGTCCTCAACAATAGAGAAATATTAGTGAATCAACAAGCTTACCAATAAATAAATGGAGTTAAAGGCACTTTGACATTAACTTTAACATGTAAATGCAAAATGAAAACATTCACTAAGAGTTTTTTAAAAGTTCCATTGATGTAAACTTTTACTGCACTCTTGTGCCACCCTTCTTTAAATTTTCTAGAAAAAAAGGAAATGGGTGCAGCAATTTATTGAAACCAATACAAAAAGTCATTATTTGGTCCGACCGCCTTTATTCTCCAGCAGTCTGAACTCTGAGGCAGCTTTTCTGGAAGCAGCCTTCAGGAAAGGTTCTCCAGGCTTCTTGAAGGACATTCAAAGCTCTTCTTTAGATGTTTGTGCCTTTTCTTCTGTTCTCCGTCAGGATGATCCCACAGAGCTTCGGTGATGCTGAGGCCTGAGCTCGGTGGAGGCCAGTCCATGACTGATGGTGTTCCATTGTATGCTTGTAGTGGGTTGGCAGTGAGTTTAAGATCACTGTTGTCAGCTTCAGTTCCGTGGTCTTA
>VOQJ01022396.1:18715-31267 GCA_015052665.1 Apistogramma diplotaenia | reverse complement strand
GTTTGCTTTCATACTAATAGGGAGGGAAACTGCCCATGCACACGTGTCCTGGTCAGAAGAGTGGAACGCGCTAGAAGTGTTCCTCGCTGTCGGTCGGTCGGAAAGGTCACCTGCATCTATGATGTCATGCAGAAATGGAAACATCTTGGGCATCAATCAGTGGCTTGACATCAGATTGCACTGTTAGAGATGCGTGTCAGTCTAGTTTCTTAGCCTGGATTTCAGACTGTCCAGAATGTCACTCACAATTTTACAATTGACACTGATGTCACATCAAGAGCGGATTCAGCCAATCATTAGCTGGCAAAGAGCTGACTGTGTGACTGCAGCATCAAACAGCCCTGCATATTACTGCTCCCCTTTGAAGCTAATGTCTGGCACAGCAGAGGAATGGGATATTGTTAAAGCAGGGAGAGAATGAAATCAGGTCTGTTCTTCACCCATCCTGCAGTTTGGGTTTGCTTCTGTGCTGGGAAAACAGTTAATGCACCAATGTGCCCATGCCTTTCATGTTGCAAGCAAATATATTAACATTCACAGAACTTTTGTCATCTCACTGTACTGCCAACATCCATCATGCAGCACAAGCTGCACAGATGAGACAAAACCTGGACAATCAAGTTAATGTTCCGCTTCTTAAGCGCCCGCCGCCAAGTTAACAATTTAATCTTTGTATGGCACGACTCAATAGGACACATTTCACCCACAAATCATCTGCAATTATCATTCCCATTTATAATAATAATACACTAGACCATTATCTTATTAAAACTTGGCAACCATCAGCTGCATGCAGCGGCCTCTTTAACATGCATGCATGAAAATGAAAGCAGACTGATTCAGTGATCCTAACTCACCCCCCGGATTACTGCATATAATATTCGCTGTTCTCTGCGTGTCTTATTTCCATGCAAATAATTGCCTGCTGAGCGCTGTCTTCCTGATTTAGTTACGATTTCTACGTCCGAGTTACTTCTGAAACAATGGATCCCTGATTTCAGACAGAAGCTTCACATTTCTTGACAGTAATTACATACTTTTCACAAGCAGCTTCTTTTTTTTAAAAGCTTTTAACATGCAAAGATAACATCTGCATGAGTCGCCTGAAAACTGCCTCTGGCTGACTCTTATCTCCTCTCCGATGATGCAGTGCTTATTTCAAAACCAGTTCTGCTCGGTATCTCACTGCAGGTCTGAGAGCTGAATATTACACGGGGTTACACAATGTAAGGGTCTATTTCTATGAGACATTTTCATGTGAAGATGAAATCAACAAGGCCAAAGCATCTTTGAATGTTGCCGGTGACGGTGTGTCTCTGTGGATGTGGATAGAATCTGTTCTACACTGGTGGAAAGATGTTTCCAGATAACTCATTACCATGGAAACCTTGTGAAGCAGATCTTAAATTAAATCTGAGACCCGAGCTAATGGTTGGTTCTAAATGAACACTATTTGTCAAGAAAAATCACGGTCAAATTAAAGTACTTCAGCCACACGGGTGCAACTCCACTGTCAACGCGTCAGCATTGAGGACTCATCCTCTGTGGAAGGATTTCAACAGTCCTCGAGGTCAATTTAACAGCAAACGAGCAGTCAAACCCGGCACCTCCGCTGACAGCTGCGCAGCAGGCCGCTGCACTCCGACAAACAACCAGCCGTCCACGAGCACAAAGCCGAGCTACCACGGCAACCGACTTTCAAAACGAAGTGTTTCCTCATGACCCGGGTCCACGACTTCAGCTGAACTCCGGTACCTTCCACAGCTGGCATTCACAAAACGGAAAAAGCAGAACAGGACTATTGATATTCCATTATGCAATCATGTAAGTGAGCTGCAACCCCAAAAGATCTCATCCTAGAAGGTAACACTAGGTTATCATTGTAGGCGGCAAGGTAGTCAGAGAGAAATGTGAGCCAATAAACATGCAGTTTAACCTGTTACTTATACTTCTGCTCTCAGGGGTTTAGGCTTTCTAAAGGAGGAGTGGGAATATGAAGAGTCCTGCAATGGTGCCGACTTTTTTTCGAAGCTAAACCAAAACAATGGTGCCTGTTCATGTCAGCACGTGAAGTCCATTAACAGTGATTTATATGACAATAAACGTCTCCATTTTATTCCTGTTAAATTACTTTCATTTAGCATTTAGCAAAGCAGACTGTTACTTTATTACGTAACAGCAGCTTTAAAAGCTACAAGTGCATGAAAACAGTCTATAACTACACACACTGTTTATGAAGCAGCGAACCGGAGGGCCAGTCTGGACTGTTTAACGGATCGTATCGTTTTATTTTATTTTTTTGCAATGCCCCGTTTGTCCCACGGAGCCGTGCACGAGCTCAGCGATCACTCAAACACATAAATCAAATATTCGGTTCCCTGATTTCAGAGAACAAAGAGTTAAACTCTGCTGGAGCAGTTAAAAAATGACCCCGTCCCCCCCCACCACCACCACCAAACACGCTGACGGTCTGATGCCAACACATTTATTCCCTTCTTTGTGACTCATAGCAAATTTATGGTGGCTGAACTGGGTTTTTCCATTTGGAAGTGTCTCATCCAGTGTTTTGAAGACGCGTCCAGATTGAGGCTTCTGAGAGGCTCAGGGAAGCAGCGCGATGTGCAGCTCAGAGATTTGCCAAACCACCAGTTTTGTTCATGTTGTTAAAGTTCCTTCTGCTGCAAAACCGAAACAACCCGTTTTGCAATGCTTATGTAGATAAAGAATGAATCTCATCTTCATGCGCTTTATCCAGCTAATGCTGGTTTCACAACACCCCAGAGCTCATAGATAGTGTGAGGTGGCACAGAACAAAGAGCAGCACATAAGCCTGCAGAGCTGCTGTGGGCAGCCGCTGCTGTGAAGTCAACATTTTTAGGGTCAAATTTCAGTTTATTTCAACTCTGGGTTTAACTCTGGACGGGAGATTAAAAGTTTAGAGACACTACAGTGCAGCGATAATTTGGCCTCAAACTTATATTTTGGATTTTCGGGCACCTTCAGAGCTGAAACTCTTCCATGTTAAAGTCTCCTGAAGGCACAGAGGGAAGCTCAGAGCCCAGCTGGACTGCGAAACGTGTTATTTTTTACTATAAAGGACCAAAAGTTTTCATGGAAAATTGTAGGTGTGGGGCTCGTTACTCTGAGAACACGGCGAAATGAAAAGGGAGCTCTCTGACATATGGTTAACACTGTGAAAGGGTCTAATTTAATCAAACCCATCACATCTTCATACACAGAAAATCAGCGGAAATATAAAGGAACGAGGTCTGAAGGAATATGAAATTAAAACGACTCCCTCTGACAACCAGTCAAGTTGCATTTTACAGTCAGATAACAAAGATGCCAATTCTATATTTGATCAAATGGGAAATAACCTAACCCCCCCATCCCCCCATCCCATGACCAGAAGTCTTTTGTGATGTCACAGAGAGCATCTAATCAGTTCAGTGAAGATTTGTGCCAAATTTGAAGCAATTCCCTCGAGGAGAGAGATCACTTCCATAAGAATCCCGACAATCTTCCTGACAACATAAAGTCTCCAGCCACAGCTGATCCCCGGTTTTACAGCTGTGGTTGTTTCCTTTTATGACTATATAAACAAAGCTTACTATCACACTGAGGACCCAACTCTACATTCTTACTATTTAACAAACTCACAAAGCCACCTCGCTCGTTATCGCCGTAGCAACAAAGCTACGGCGTCTCAAACTGTGCCCACCTGCCTTAAGATCAGAGGAAGTTCTGTCTGAAGCAGCTGAAACGTTTACACTCGACTTCTCGGCCCCCGTTTAACAAAATTCAAGCACACCAGTGACGTCGTCGATATAAAGTCTATTTCAATATTAATCAAAAATACATTAATCCTAAAAGCATCTTAAAAAAACAGAAAATCATAAAGAAGTTCCAATTTTTCCCCCTAATTTAATTCTAAAAAGTAAATGTTCCGTCATTCTATTCATTACATAAAGTGGAATATTTTTTTGTTTTACTTTTGACCATTTTAGTATAGCTGAGGAAAATCAGAAATACAGCATTTCAACTGTGAGTAAGTTCCTGCTCAAACTTTCCTCGTCTCACCAAACCTGAATCAGAGACCAAACCCTGAGCTAAGGTTGCTCACTGCTCCAAACTCATCGTTTCAGGCAGAAGTACATTTTGCATTTCATCTGTAAATCACGATTCTGGAGTCTGGAGGACGGAAGAGAGGCACAGAATCCTGTGCAGAGCATCGAATACCTCGGGGTCAACATCACCTGACCTGGACCATCAACATCACCGCAGAGGTCAAGAAAGGTCACCGGATGCTTCACTTCCTGAGGTGCTTGAAGCGAGCGCGACTCCCACAACGGCTGCTGGTGGGCTCCTACAGGTCAACCATCGACTCCATCCTCATCTGCTGCATCTCAGTGTGGTGCTCTGGCTGCACTGCAGACAACAGGAGGGCTCTCCAGTGCACCATCCAGGCTACGGGGAGTGTCATCGGCACGCAGCGCTACAGACTGGGGGACAAATACAGGACCCGCTGCACCAGGCGGGCCACAGCACACATCCTGGACACCGCCTCTTCACCCCCTGCCTCCGGGGGGCACTGCAGGAAGCTCCCGAGCCAAAAATACAGGCTGAAGGCTGCAATCAAAGCTGCCTGGGCTCCAACAGCACCTCCGAAGGGCCACAAGCTGATTAGTTCTGTGCCAAGCTGCACTGATGCAGTAAGGAGTCCGACTAATTATTGAGTTATGCTACATCCTTATCAGAAGCTGGACATAAATCCTTCGATATTAGGGAAGATTATAATTCCAGATATTGGATTTCTGATCTTCATGACCTGAAATGACTTCATGGCCAAACTAGAACACTTTCACCTGTATGAAAAAACATCTACAGTTGTTTAACCAATGAGAATTTAGATCACCATACCAGCCAATCCCGAGACCGCAGGTCAGATTCCCAGGAATACCGGCGAATGTCAGCAGAACTGCTACAAACATTATTGTGCAGAATAAAACATTTTTGCTGCTGTATGTAAAGACACACAGGTCCCCTCTACAGTTTCCAACAGTTATTTAGGCTTAGGAATTAGCATCTGCCAAATTAACTGGAGAATGTAATTGAGTCCTGTGGAATTATGACTCTAAACTCTCAGTGACCACATGAGCTCTCGGACATAAAGGGATTATGCACGGTTCCTAAGGCTTTCAGACTGATGGGTTTTGCCTGCGCCCCCATGCCGAGTCAAAGATGCTGCTCGCTGCTATTATACCCACGTGCTGTATATGGAGTATGCTGGTGAAATAAGAAGTCATTTAATTATGCCTGGTTCCCATGTTGACCCGGAAAGGATTTCAGATTGTGACTGTGTGATTTAAATAGCTTGTGACAGGTGCTCTGCTTTGTAATATTTATAAATGTCCCTACTTAAGGGTCCCGAGCAGCAAAGCCCTACGGCGCCGCGGTGTTTTTAGCCTTTATCTTTGCTTGGCCGCACTTCAGGGGTGAAAGGGTGGGAATGCAGAAAAATTTTAAAAAGGCACTGCTGGGCATTTCATGAAGAGTCTGACCTGACATGTGCCATACTTTCTTAATTCTTGAATATAATGTGTGGACATGGCGGAGCAGGGGTTTTAAAGCTCCATGAGAAACTAATGATACAGACGGCGATGACTGCACTTGGGCTTTAAGCGAGGAACTCTGATTGTGCTTATTGCAGCACTGCAGGTGACTCAAACTCGCCGGTTTCTCTTCCTCAACTGCAGCTTGAATTTTAAAAAATGAGAATCACTTCAGTAATAACGCTCAAATGGAAAAGGAAATAGGAAAGAATCAAAGAGTGCTGATGAAAGCGCGATCAAACAGAATCATGTGTGGAGCTGTCTGTTAAGCAGACTTTGGCCTTGTTGTGAAAACTTTGCTCTTCGCTGATATCCAACAATTCTGCATTGCTGCGAGTCCTCAGATAATTCGGCTCTGAATTTAAAGCGGCACGAATGCATTCAGAGAAGGTGCTTCGCGTTGTGGCGAGAAATGAAAACGAATAACTGGCTACGTTCCTTTTCGGAGATGTGAGGAATGTTGTCAGAGCTGCAGAGCAATTTCCATTTTAAAAAGAACAGTTCGGTTTGGCCAAAACCACGTTATGTTGATTAGCAACCTGCATTCATGTATGGCTGCAATGTCCCAGCATGCACCTGCTAATTAGTGATAAGACTAATAAAATAATGTCAAGAATCTCAGACACCCAAACTTAAACACTGCGCCCCATTAAACCACTGGAAACAAAGAGGACGACATGCAGGATTAAATCTTCACTTTAAGCTCTTTACCATCCTTGCTCAGGTCTTCGGTTTGATTCTCAGGATTTATCTGAACTTCCACATTTACAGAAGCACGCGGCTGCGATTCGAACCGTGTTGCTGTTAATGACGGTGGCACCATTATGACACCAGCTGTTTCCATCTTTTTACTGGGAACAAATACACAAAAATGTGTCCAGTTAAATTCTTTCAAAGTTTCCAACCAGCTACAAATGAGAGGTGGATCCTGAAGGTCATCTCTTCAACTGCCTGTGCTGCTTGTTCGGATTCTTTATTATTTACAAAAAAATGTTGATTTGCATCAAACACATTAATATTAAATGGGCTTAATCCTGTTTTCGGAGCTTTCTGACATTTGCTGACTTTTGTTGAGCGGATTTTAACACAAAGAAAATGTGCAGCAGAAAGGAAAAGTTGGTTTTTGTTCTCAGATGGAACATCAAAGCTCAGAAAACAGAGCGGGCATCAACTAAATACTTTTTCAAAGCGCTGCTGCTAAACAGCACGCTGCACTCGGGTCACACAATTAAAACACTCCAACACAAAGGCTGCAATTAACCCTTGTTTTTGATAGATACAGTGTAACTAAACAATTTTCAACAGTTATAAACATAATATTTTTATACCCCCCCACCACACACACACACACACACACACACACTTTAAGCATATTAACCATATTTGTCACTTTCCTTTGCACATGCTTTGATGCAGAAGGACAGGTGCACTGTAGTGGACCGCAGACCATCTCTCTCTGCTATTAGCTTTGCTTGTGTCCTTCCCACCACTAGCAGTATGAGATGGTACCTGCTGCCTATTCAGGCTGCACAGGCAGTCCAGTTCTTGCAGGGTTACACCAAGGTTTGCTGTGTCTCCTGGCACAGTCTGAAGAATGTGGAGGAGGTACCAGGAGCAGGACCTGTATCTGCTCCTTTGTGTGGGAAGGAACAGGAGCAGCAGGGTCAAAGCACTTCAAAATGCCCTCCAGCGGGCTGCCCGTGCAGGTTTCTGATCAAACAGGAACAGACTCCATGAGGACGGTCCTGACATCCTTTGCTGGGACCTCGCAGACCAACAGTGTGCAGCTCGATGGACATTTGCCTGATCAGCCTTAGATAACTAAAACAGGAGGTGTTACCATGTCACTCAACATGGCACATTTACTGTATTAGAAGCAGATTTTAAGCCATCTACCTCACAACAGCAGCATACCTGCCATTACGCACAGAGGCTGGCATAATGAAGCGTATGAAGTTGGCTGGTCCATACGAGCTTACTGGACAAACAATAGAAGGCAAGTCCACCAAATTACGGAAGTTAAAAAAAGTTAAATGAGGCCTGAGTGACTTTGTAAAGCGGTCCGTTGAGGGTTTACGTTTAGACCTCTTAAAGGACACGAGACAGCTACAGATCCCTGAACAAAGCACTCTCCACAAGAGCTTTACGCTTTAAACATTTTTGCTTAAGAGGCAATTTAATGGCTCAGTGATGTGAAGACTTTAGGGTCGTCATGATAAATGCACTGAAAGTAACAATAACATTTATGGAAAACAGAGTGCTGGCTAGCCTCTCTGTTTTAAAAGCAATTAGTTTCTTAATAAGACTAAATGAAAATCACACTGAACTTCATCACGTCCAAATCACGTCTCACTGCTGAAGCATTAAATTGGTGGAAAAAACAGTGCTGATTGAAAAAAAGGAATTCTTAAAACTTTTTTGAAACACTCAGCTGTTGTTCATGAAAAGAAAAAAAACCTTCATAAATGTAAACGTTCATTCATGTGCATTTTACCATTTCAGGTTTCAGCTAAAAACAACAAGCAGACGGTTTTTTTGTTGTTGTTTTGCAGGGATTGTTTACAAACTACAGAGCATCTGGTGTTTAGCCTCCATTCAGTCCAGCTTCATGTGTTTACCACGAAAGCTAAAAGGTAAACAACAGGACCTGAGACCCGACTGACAGAAACACAGAGTCAGAACCACAACAGCATACAGAGAACAGCAGTGGGGGAAGATCTGAAGGAAAAAAGTCCCCAGCGGTAGACTTTGAAATAAACACAGGACAGGTTGCCCATGGCGAACAACTTCAGCTGATGACAGAAAAATCCCTCAAGCTGTGAAGAAGAACTTCAAAACGACAGTCAAGGACATCACTGGCAGCCTAGAACGCACAGGTGTGAAAATATCACAATCAAGACAAAAGACTGGACGGCCGGCTCGCAGGGACAATGCTGCGAGATGCCAATCTCTCATCAGCACAAAGGAATCCGAAGGCAGGATGGGCACTTACCAAAATGCAGCTGTGGAAAGGCAAAAGTGTGGAGGAAGACACCCACGGGTTTGTGCACTCGGATTTTGAAGCCTCGACTTCAGCATTTTGGTGCCATCTCGTTACTTTTACAGCAAACTTGGAGGGTCACTTCTGGGCCGAGTTGTCAGCTAATGCAGCAGGATTTCACAGAAGGAAAAAAAGTTGTGAGTTTGGGCTTTGCTTCATTTCGCAGCCACAGAAAGCTGCAGGAAGTCGTGTCCTGGCCCGGCCACTCACGGCTGCTCATCTACATAAGTTTGCTTCCCAGCGGTGATGCAGACTGCAGCACACGCTGGCAGCACTGGGCTGAATTCACTTCATTAACTCACTGCCTTGCTGGACCTTGTTCCTGCAACAGTCCCGATCAAAAAGCTTTTACTAGACACAGAGATACTAGAGATCAGCAGCAGATAAAACCCGAATGAGCACTTCACCCACTGAAAGGACTGAAGACGGAGAACCGACAAAGATGAGCTGAATACACGTCTTCAAAAACTATTTCCAATAGAGACACTAAACGTGTAGGTTGATGAGTGACTTCATGATGTCACTGTAACCAAATATTAGACTTAAGTTAATCAATGAATGTCAGATAAAAGCAATTACCTTTGTTCTTCTGAAAAAGGGGCATGAAAACATTAAAGGGTCTTTGTTAAAAAGAAAAAAGATTGCATGTGCACATAAATGGTGTCACATAAAAGCTAAAAGCTTTGCCCGACTCTGGTGTTTTGATCTCAGATACAAAAGTCTAAACATTAAACTGCACTCCGGTGCAAATTAGACTACTTTTGAAGTTGCATTGCTGCATTTATTCATTTAATATTTTATCTTCTAATTTATGTTAATATTTCAACTGCACATCATTTCTGTACGGCCATTTAACGCTTCAGATCGTTAAAGATTCTGACTACTGAAAATGCATCTTCACATGGAGGTCAGTGGGGACAAGCTGGACCAACGTTCATAATCAACAGGCACACATACTACTGTACAGTACTGTGCAAAAATCATGAGCCACCAGGCATTTCTTTAGATTTTACTTGGAGATTTCTTGAAATGTGCAAATGTACAAAGAGATACAGTATATAAGCCAGAAACTATGAAAGTCAGTATTTCAGGTTGTGCTGAAGAATTCAGCCTGAATCCTTCATGGTTCACCTTTAATCTCCAGCACAGGCTGAACTCTGAGGCAGCTGTCTAGTAATTTCTGTAAGCAGTCTTCAGGAACATCTCTCCAGGCTTCTTGAAGGACACTCAAAGCTCTTCTTTAGATGTTGCTGCCTTTTGTTCTGTTCTCTGTCAGGACGATGCCACACTGCTTCAGTAACGCTGAGGTGCTGATTGTGTTCTACTGTGTGTTTTTATCAGGTATGTTTTTACTGTGCTGAAAAATGAAGCTGTTGCCAGTCAGATGCTTTTCAGATGCTTTTGCATGGTGGAGAAAAATCTCACGGTGCTTTTTCACATTTATAATTCCATCAGTTTTGGCACAGCATCCCCAACAGCACTTGCTGAAATGAGACCCCACGTCATGATGGAGCCTCCACCGTGTGTCGCAGACACTCGCCGTCGTACATCTCTCCTGACCTCTTCCATGCAGTACATATTGGATTCATCACTCCATCAGACTTTGTCTAATATGGAATACCGCAGCCTTTCCTCACCGTTTCCCTTCATTAAGAATAGCTTTCGGACACCACCCTTACACAGAGAGTTTCTGATGCGGCTTCAGTGAGCAGTAAATGGATCAAGTGAAGGACCGGATGCAACTCTCAGGTCCTCTGTCAGGTTTTCTTCCTGTTTCTTAGGGACATGACTTTCAGAAGACGTTTAGAAAGCCTGGAGAACGGTTGCTCAAGACTGCTAAAAATTATTTACACTAAGGTCTGGCTCCTTGGAAACAAAGTATAAAGAAATGTGGGGTTGGACAGCTCTCTCTATACAGTATGTCCAACCATCCATCATAATGTATCACGCTAACTGTAAAAGTAGTATTTAGGAACAAAGCAGGAAGATTTGTTTAACAGTAGTTACTGGGCCTAGAACTTGTTTGGGTCCAGTCCAGTAATGAAAGCAGGACAATTTTCATATCAAAGGGCTCCCTCTGCCCATCAGTGTCTCACACACACACACACACACAGTACATACCTTTTTGTGTAGACACACTGCAAATACATTCAGTGCAACACAAACACGATTTCCCTGCTAAATCATCCCAAATACCAAACGTGCTCAGCCCTGACCCGAAGTAGCTGTAGCTACCCAGCGGTCTGGGTTTAGTATTCAGTGAATCCACTTTAAATATGAAGTGCGGCTCACAGTTGGCATTAGTTAGCCAGCATCAAAGAAATAACCTCCAAACATCTGCCCTCTGATGAAGCAGAGCCGGCCACAAAGAGAACGACAAAACACCGGCAGGTGTTTGAGGAAAAAAATAAATCAGAACTTGTCCCTCAAGTATGAGCATAAAAACACAGCTTCTGTGGCCTGGCAGTGACTTTAAACTGTTTAACATGCAGTCCAGTAAAACATACAAAAAAAAGATTGAAAATAAAGTGCCTTTCATTGGGAGGTTTGTCTGAACATTGGGAGGTGTCCAACATGCAGCTTTATATAGTGCCAGCTCAAATGCACTACAAAGAATACGTGTGATTCATTGTTGGGCCCTACATGCTCGACATTTCTGGGTGAGCTTTTGTTTCTGGGTGACTTCACTTTGTCTGAACCCGGCTTTAAGACACGGAGAAGTTAAGAATCTTCCTGCTATTCGCTGTAATCAGATCTCAGTGGGTAAAAAACCCAAACCATCACATGCTGGATTTCTATAGTGACATGGGCTGGGTAATGTGTTAGGAATGAAAGGATACACCATTGTTTGATGGAAATGAAAAGTATTACAAAGGGCCAAACTCAAAGGCACCCCGAAAATCAAAGCTGGCGTAGTAGACCGGTCCATTTTGCTGAAATTTTACTGCAGCGCCTCATTGGGGCTTCAAATGAGATGATGGGTGGTGTCCTCCCCACAGATTTGAGCTCCTGAACAGTTGGATGTGCAGCCTGGCATCATCAGATGGACTGAAATGTCCCAGAGGTCTTCCATTGGATTTACGTCAGGTGAGATCAACCAATCAATTCCTTTATACTACATGCCTGCCTAGAAGCTCTGGTCACATGAAGCCGGGCATGGTTGCGCACCAGGAGGAACCCACTGCACCAGCGTAGAGGCAGGCTGCCGTTGCTTACCCTACAGAGGTCTGTGAGTCCCTCCGTGGATATGTCACTGACCCACCACCAAACCAGTCACAGTGAACGATGATACAAGCAGCATCATGTTCTCCACAGCTTCTCCAGACCCTTTCACGTCTGTGACGTGTTCAGGTTGAACCTGCTCTCATCTGTGAAAATCACACGGTGCCAGTGGTGGACCTGCCAAATGCCAAGTGGGCTCCACGGTGCAGGGCAGTGATCTCAGGGCTCACTGCAGGATGTTGGGTCATCAGGTCACCTCAAGTCTGCTTCTGATTGTTTGGGCATAGACATTCCCACCAGTGGCTGCTGGAGGTCATTTTGTTGCTCTGGCAGTGCTCATCCTGTCCCTCCTTCCACAACGGAGCAGATACTCGTCCTGCTGATGGTTTAAGGACCTTCTACGGCCCTGTCCAGCTCTCCTACAGGAACTGCCTGCCTCTTGGAATCTCCTTCATGCTCTTGAGACTTTCCAAGGAAAACCTTCTGGCAATGGCAACGTGCCACCCTGGAGGAGGTGGAGTACCTGTGTAACCTCTGTAGGGGCCAGGTGACACTGACCCTGGATACATGCAGAACTAGTGAGAAACACCTAGAAAGGATGAGGAGGGAGAATGTGAGTGGCCATTCCTGTTTTGTTTTTTTTGGGGGGGGGGGGGGTTGGTCCGTTTTTTCCCCCCC
>VOQJ01022389.1:0-13066 GCA_015052665.1 Apistogramma diplotaenia | reverse complement strand
CGAGCTATTAGTCTAATGTCTTGCCACACACACGCTTTCATGCACTTGTGTTTAATTTTTGGTTTTCATATTAATTTGTAATGTACAGCTTATTTTTTTTTTTTTTTAAATAGTTTGGTTTTTGCAATTTCAGGGCACTCGCTGGACTCCCTCCAAAATGATCCACCGACTTGGCAAGGAGATAAATAATACAGACTCTGTCTACTACTGGGCTTACAAGGTCCTTAAACACTTCCTTCTGCTCTCACTTACTTGGCTCGCTTTGCGCTGACTGTGCTGCTCGCCGGCAGGTTTAGTGGGTAAACGTGCTGTTTGTGTTCTGCTGCAGAATAACATCCCGGTGTTCAGTCCTGCTCTAACAGACGGCTCTCTGGGCGACATGATTTACTTCCACTCGTATAAGAACCCCGGCTTGATCCTGGACATCGTCGAAGGTTTAAAGCAGCACCGATGTTGCAGAACAAGAGCGCCACAAAGGTTTTAGTCGTTTTTGTGTTGTGAACGTGGACTTTATTTTCAGACATTCGCAGGTTGAACAGCCAGGCGGTTTTTGCCAAGAGGACGGGGATGATCATCCTGGGAGGAGGGCTGGTCAAACATCACATAGCCAACGCAAATCTTATGGTAACTACTTTACAGATTCACTGTAGTGCTTTTCTACTTAACATTTTACTTAACTTAGTTGACATTTTGCGTGTGAAACTGACTGATTAAAAAAAAACAAAAGGATCTGATGACTTCCTCCTCCACTGCTGCTCTTTTCACATGAAATTGTTCTTAATTAGAAAAAAGTATTAACAACTACGTAGTTTGAGCCAGCTGTTTTGACGTTCTCTCTCTCCTGCCAGAGAAATGGAGCTGACTATGTGGTGTATGTGAACACGGGGCAGGAGTTCGATGGCTCTGACTCCGGGGCCCGACCTGACGAGGCTGTTTCTTGGGGCAAGATCCGAACAGATGCCAAACCTGTTAAGGTAACGATAAATATCAACTCAATCTTGTTTGGTGCAGTTGTAGCCTGAGACGGCTCCAATTTTGAGATGTGTTCCTTTCCATTTCATAGGTTCGGGTTGATATCTGAATATTTATGCAGTGGCAGACAGAAGCTATTTTCACACATGAATTCTGGGAAATGCGCAGCTGTCCTTTCTCACACGTCAGCATCTAAATGTCAGTTTCAGATGTGCTTTAACTACCGGAATTACACCCATATGTGCTTGCTGCGAATTCACTGGACGCTCACCAACTCCATGCACACCCGGGCTTCTTCAGGCGTTCTTTGTTAAATTCTAACAAAGAGTTTAACTCTGATCTGAGCGACTTGATGACAAACATCAGCCTTATTTCTGGCACTCGTTTCATTTGGCAGTGTGTGGCGAGTTCCTTCATTTGCCGCCCTTCTTTCCCACTGAAATTAGCTTCAGAGGGATTAAATGTGTTTTGCATGTATTTTCATACTGGAGCAGAAAAGGAAGCAAGGCGGTGAGGCTGAGAAATGCTGCTTCGCACATGAAGAAGGAAAGAACAGAGAAAAATGCTCTGAGTCATAATTCGATGTGCTCCTCACTTTAGCATCAAGGTGGCAGTGTCTGCACACGGTGTGTGTGCTCAGTGCCTCAAAACCACCAAAACCCAAATATGAAAACTGGGTCTAGTTTTCGTTTAGTGCAGTTAATGTGTTAACCACAGTGATGATAAAGCATTATTGTGCACAAAATATTATTTTCATTATGGAAAAGTGACAAAGCGCTCTTTCCTCGGCTCTCAGGTGTATGCAGACGCCTCTCTGGTCTTCCCCCTGATCGTGGCCGAGACCTTTGCTCAACACGCCGACAAGCTGGCTGCCGGCAAGAAAACCGACTAACTGGTTGTGGGGCTTAAATGCTGTGTTAGAAACGATCTTTGTTCCTCTGGTTTATTCATTTATTTGTCAAACTGAGCGCTCTGATCTCGGGAGCCGCTCTGTTGAAAAGTTAAATGGTCTGATGCGAGGCGTACGGCGCTGAGACTGAATGACTTATTGAATGGGAAACAATGATGACGGTTCTGTTTTAATGCTTTTCAAGTGTTTACTTGTGTGAACAAGTACAGCAATTTTTTTTTTCTTGCTGTTCAAACAGCTGAATTGCCTGGGTATCATGCTTTTGCATGCACCAAAGAGATTATAATGTCTTTAATGCATCAGGTTTTAGCTGCCGTGTGTGTGTGTGTGTGTGTGTGTGTGTGTGTGTGTGTGTGTGTGTGTGCGTGCGTGCATATGCACCTACGAGACTGTGTGACACAGCCAAGAGTTTTAATTTATTTCAGTTTAGCTGTGGCGTGACACACAGCGCGTTGCTCCGATAATTCTTTTTGCCTGTTATATTAACCAAACCTTTACTTTACAGTCAGTGTTACAGGATGAAAGATGTCCCTGTATATCTTAATAAACCATGAAGTCATAATTTCTGTCTGTGTTTAAAATGGATTTAGTGCACTTTTACAGATAGACTTTGCGCCGGAGGTCTGTGTGAAAAGGCCGCAGAGGACCCATCATATGACACCAGAGTTCACATGACTCCGTGATCCTTGTTGTATAAAAAGAAATGAAAGTTTGCAGAGAAAAGTTTGAGCATTTCAGACTCATCCGGGAGCACGGAGGTGACTAACGGGGGCAGAAAACGTTATTGAGAACTGATTATTGCGCAGACATAAATAAGAAGCTCCGATATATTTTTAAAAAGATGTAAATGTGCAAGTTTAATAGATTTGACTGATCGACTTTGAATGAAAATGAAGCCAATGAATCACAAATGCTTCAGTATAAGAACACCCCTGTGACCTTGAGGCTACAACACATCATTCAACCCTCCATTACAGTGAGGAAAAGTGAACATTAAGGCATGATGAAAGCCTTAATGCTCCACTTGCAGCACACGGACCAAATCGAGCATTTCACCGTCTCCCAACTGGGCCACAAAATATTTTCTGATTTACTAAACAATAACGCTTTCAGCTTTATTTGATGCTCAGATGTAACTATAACTAAAATGCAGCTGTTGAATGCAGTAAAGTATCAGATTTTTGAGCACTCAGGTGGGCCCAGTGCCAGTGGCCTTTAATGGCCTAGTGGGCTTTTAAATGCCGTCTCTATATTTTTATTTTTCTGATGAATCTGATCGGCTTCCAGCCTCCTGTCATTTTGCACAAGTGTCTCCAAAGCAAAGCATGTGGAGATCTCCACAACAGTTTGTGTTGGATTGCGTCAAACTGCAGCACCGTCAACCGTCAACTTTATGACCTTTGTGTATTTTGTGTGTTGTTGTTGTGAGGTTCTCGGATCCTTCTGTAAACTCAAGCTTCCAAACTGTCAGAGTTTTAGTAAATAAAACACAAACCGTGTCGAGCGTTTTGTCGCTCCGGGCGGAGTTTAAGGTTTGGAGGGAGAAAACAAAAAACAACAAAATTGCAATCTCGCTCAACTTGCTCAGCGAGCAGTGAAAGCTGGAATAAAGTCTGTTGAGCGAGTCTAATCGCTTTGATGCCGTTTGCGAGATCCTACCTGCAGATCCCTCGAGCGGCACGTGCGCGCGTGGTTGCAGCATGCTCTCGTGCACACGGATGCAGCAGACTTTTCTTCCAGCCATGCAGGTGGGACTCCCTGCGCCCCTTTCCTTTCCTTTGTGCCGTCAGCAGAAGTAACAGTGATCTAGTAACAATGATAAAGACGTTTCCCTTTGCAATACATCAGTTTACTATTGTGGGATGGATATTTCCTGCTGCTAATCAGCGCTCTCACATCCTCAGCAGAGCTGCTTTTATATTGGAATGGAAACTTTGTATCAAATCTGAGTGTAACATGCTCAGTGAAGCTGCTTTTTTTTTTCTTTTCATTTTATTTCTAGAGTTGTTAAAGTGTCAGCGTTTGTTTTTCTTTTAGTGTGTATGGTGACCTTTAAATTTTTGGAGCTGAAGAAGTGGAATTGGACCTGGGATAAGGTCAACTTTCCCAAAACCTCAGCCCCATATGCTCTCTCTTACACACACACACACACACACACACACACACACGTGAACTGGGCGTTTCTGTCCTGGTACAAGCTGCTTTTCCATTCAGTCCTTCTATAGTTTCCTATTGGTGGTGGCACTGTGTGTGTGTGTGTGTGTGTGTGTGTGTTTACTCAGGGCTTGACAGTTAAAAGATTTATTTATTTTTTTAAAAGCAGTGGCATATGGATTTTTATCCCTATAGAGAACCATGTTTGCTCTGTGCTTAGCTGAAAGATTACAGCGTCTGAGTGGCCTGAAAAAAAGAGTAGAGACCCCGTGTGTGTGTGTGTGTGTGTGTGTGTGTGTGTGTGGATGAGCTGTAGTCACGCTATGATAATATTGTGTGGCGTCTGCACAGAGCAGACAGTGTTTTCCTCCCCCCTTCCTCCTACTCCTCTGCGGAACAATCAGTATACTGTGTGATGTGCAGGGCCACAGCAGTCATAATGGCAATTATGTCTTCTTCCAGCCAGATTGGCAGCTTTTTTATGGTGAGAACCAAAGAGCCAGACTGGGAGGGAGAGAGAAGGAAAGGACAGGGAACCAGAGAGGGAGCACTGACCTGCTGCACAGCTGCAGGGTGGGGTGGATCAGTGAGGAGTGCAGGGAAAAGAGAAGTAATGTATGCAACCATTTACATATTTGTATTGGTTTCTGAGGAGAGCCGAGTTTATGCAAGAGCGACTTCCCACCAGATTTGTTTTTTTATTCATTCTTCACTGTTTCAGGTCTATTTGAACAGTGCCCTTTTTAACGTCCGGCCACCAGATAACAGAAGGGAAGTGCTGATAAAAATATCTGTCTGAGTCACCTTCAGTTTGCTCGACAAGGAGCTTTGCAGACTTTTTTCCACATCGTTTGGCCTGAGATTTGCTTCTCAGGCTGAATCCAGCCTGCAGGGGTCCAAAATCATTCCCTCTTTGGAATATAACACACTCCATTCACTGTCTTTTAACCTCTTCCAAGGATGCAGGATGGCAGGATTACTCAAAAAGCTACGGAGCGTGGGCTCAGCCCAGCTTAGAAGTAATTACCTTCTGAAGCCTGTCGACATCTGTATGCAGGAATTTTTGAAAGGAGAGAGGGAAATGATCAGGTCTTCACAAGTAGATAATCAAATACAAAAAAAGAGGGAACCGTTGTGTTGATATTGTTAAGAAAGTATGCCAGACTAATCCAGATATCCTTCTGGATCCTGGGAGTTGAATGATGCATGGTGTAGAGTGAGTTTTCAGCCCCGGAGAAGTGTTTTTGTTACGTGTGACTGAACTCCAAGTGTGCAGTTTATCCACTTAAAAATGGATTGAAATAATAAAAAAAAAAGGTGTCAATATAAACAGCACGTTTCATACATGCAAAATTAAAATCTCACTTTCCTGCAGACTGACCGGTAAACTTGGTTAGTGGTGAATGGGTGAACAAGGGCATAGTTAAGCCAAGGTTGTTGAGCTGATTATGTATTTACGTGATATGACAAGACTGATGATTACAGTGACGTCCTAACAAATCATTCAGCTGAGACGCGCTTGCTCGTTTATTTTAAACCAATGAATAGAAAGCAGCGCCTTGAAAACGCAAAGAACCAAACCTTTGCCCTACATATGACAGAAAACTTTGCACGTTGTTGCAAACCCGTGGCGGCCTTTCTCCACCCATGTTTACCTGTTTGGTGTTGTCATGGGAGCACCTCGGCCGCCTACTGGTCGGCTCGGAGAGGTAGCGGCAGGTGAAGGAGTGCTGTTGCGTGGGCGTGATGAGGGCAGGAGGAGGGGAGGCTGATGGGACAAGGGGAAGTGTGTGTGTGTGTGTGTGGGGGGGGGGGCATTGGAGCAATAAATGTATAGAAGGCGGGTGGAGGCTGTGTGTCAGGAGTGGAGGGGTCCGCGCACACACACCTCGCCTGCTTTCTGAGAAACAGGAAGTCGTCAGTTGAACCGCCGTCTCCTCTTCTGACGCAGCTGGCTGTGCCCGATGACGGCCAAGTGTCGGCGTTGCTTTGGCAACCACTTTGGCAAGGACAATCATCCGGATGTCGTCTCTGTTGCAGCGCCGTCATCGTTTTTCATCAGATCTGTTGCAGCAGTAAGAACCACTGTATGAGGACGGACTTCGCTTCGAGCTTTCTAGTACTCACTTCCTTCACAGTACTAATACTACACTAGTGTATGCATGTATATTACATTTCTGTAGCAGGTGGAAAATGCGTGCGCTATAATAATATATTTTACTCACGCACTGACTGTCCCATTTATCCAGTTCTAGGTTCTAAATAATTACAAAATGTGTCAAACCTCGACACATCTTCCATGTCTGCTTGGGAAATAAACCCATTCGTTTATTTATTTATTTATTTTGCTTTAAGAGTTTCTTGCACAGTTAAGTATCTTTTTTACGCAAAAAACTTGTAATTTGTAAAGGAATCCAATAATTGAATTACGGTAGGTTCAACAGTGTGGCAGAATAATTTAAAAAAGTGAAAAGATGAGACAAATTAATATAGAAGTGTATATATAGTTTATTTAAAAAATACAAAAAATACTGTCAATACTGGACATTAAACAACAAAAACAACATTAATAGGCTGTATATAAGTAGCTCAAATCTTATGTTTGAAAGGGAGTACAAAGACGTATAAACACATCTACGCCTGCTTCCTGTCTAATGAATGTAAGCAATATTCATGTTACTTTCAACCTGCCAGTGCCCATATACACATACAAGTACATTCATACCTACACACTAAGTGTACCACGAACATACAATTATGCATCAACATTCACATATACTATACATACCTGTACCCTTAGTATACCAATTACCAATTTCTGTAAAATGCTAATACTTGCCTAAGCATATTTTTTAAAGTGGCACCTTGCTCATTTATAGTAACATGATATTTCATACCTTTTGAAGGGAGACGCTCAGAAAAGCAACTGAAAGCCAGCTTATGTTAAAAATGCACAAAACAACTTCACCTCAGTGCACATTATTGTTATAGTTGTATTTCTCACACTTCCTGCTGGGTTTGTGTAGGCTTTGTGTGGGTGCTTTTACATGTGTTTTTACAATGTGTCTGTAGAGTGAGGATGCGGTCTAAAATGGGTATTTTTTTTAAAACCTTTTTTTAAAAATGTATTTTATATCTAAGTATATCTCTATCTATATCTATATATATTGTTGTAACTTCGTTCACTTAAAGGAATCTAAGCTGTGACAGTACTGATGTCTCTCAATGAGGTAAGCGTGATGATTACGCAGTTTTTAAAAAATAGACCTGAAACCTTCACACTCATAGCTGTCATTGTACTTTTTTCACTTTCAAGTCACCGTGGAAACAAAAAATACATCCTAACTAAAGCGCAAATGAAAAAATGGAAACCAGTGTAAGATTTTCCTCTAGTTTCTTCACATGACCATTTTTTTTTTGATGCAGAAATACCATTTTATTTCCCTCACTATTTTCCCAGATTCTCTCGTGTCCTCTTTTCCTCATTCCTGCTTGTTTTCTTTATAATGTGGGCACAGATTATTCTTTTGATCCGCCTCATAATGATGAATGGATGCCATGCGATTATGAGTGTGGTTTTGAATTAGGATAGTGATGTTTACGCTCATTTTTTGCATAAAAGCAGAGGCATGAAACTTGAAACTTGAGTGCTACCTGTCAATTTTCTTGATCTCCAACCCCCCCAAAATCATTGTGTGTGTCATAAAGTCTTTCAGCTTGCGGTAAGTGTCAGACTTAAGTGCAGAATCTGTAGGAAGTGAAAGGTTAAGGTTGCGTAACGGTACAGAAAGATCTGTGGAATTTAAGTGACATTGTTCAAATTAAGTTGACCCCCCCCCCCCAAACATCACCCCTGCAAAGACAGGACCAGTGCCAAGTGATCTTACTTTATTCGCCTGGTTTCAGAGGTGATGCTTATCAGTGACATCTCCAGGTGGAGTAACTTTTACTTGCTGATTGTTGGCCATTTATTACATATCTGATTTCCTGTTTGCGACCTCAAGCAGACAAAGTGATGAGATGCAAAGGTTAAAGAAGTTTATTTTCTAGGTGAAGGAATGACTCAGAACACACATGCTGGGTTTTCTTTAATTCTGCAGATGTTTTATTTATTAAATGAGGATTAAAATGAGTTTTTACAGAAAAGAAAATGAAACACATATTTGTATGTTTTGCCATTTTCACAGTCATGGTACCAAAAAATAAAAAAAAGAAGAAAAATGCTGGCACAAACAGCATGTTTTTATTATTTTCTATTTTAACATTTATAATACATTATTATCTTTTATGATTAGCTGAATTTAAAGGTCTGTATATGTCGTTAAAAAGCTGCATAACTACAGAAAACACGCGCATCTGGCGTAATGCTGCCATTACATTGACATTAAAGTGTGTGTGTGTGTGTGTGTGTGTGTGTGTGTGAGAGAGAGAGAGAGAAAAAGTGTGTTTATGTGGAAATGAGAACAGTCCCCTGTTCCTGCTGAACTGAGCCAGCCGACGTCACACACTGATTATCAGCACAGCAGGCACAGGAGACCGACCCAGCGGGGACGGAGGAGGGGGGAGCGGACAGAGGTGATCACACACACACACACACACATATATAAAGAAACACACGCACGCACACTGCAGACAGCCAAAAAGGCACTGATGCTCATGCACTAATCAACAGAAGTGTAAATAAATATGATCACAAACACAAAGATAAAACACACACACGGAGAAAGCCTGGCAGCCAGTAATACACACGCCAACATAAGATGACACACTGCTGGCCCAACAGGAACGGGAGCCGTCTTCGACACTAATGAGACGGCTGACATTTAGCAGGCTCCGACACACCGAAGCCGAACAATTTCAGCTAATTCACCAGATTAGGTTTTTTTTTTTTGCTACACACTCATAGAGTGGGATACCTGTTCCCATGCACCCCACTCAGCCACATCACAGCACCGACTCGCAACTCTGTACTGAGTCATCCATGAAGTACCCTACACACACACGGCCTTCTGCCTCCAACACATGTTGCCAATTTAACAGCGATTAGACGCGATTGCGCGTCGGGAAGGCTCGTAAAAATAAAGTCAAAGAATCAATCTGGCAGTCGAGAAGTAGCCATGTTTTTTTCCCCACCCCCTTCCCCTCGGTGCTAACAGCGTGACACTTTCTAGTAGGTGAATTTTCCTTTTGACGCGTCCTTTACGCACAGGTGGCAAAGTTCGCGCGCAGATTTGCTGAAATTCAACAAAAGCTACTGTTAAGAAAAAAAAAACGCGCACTGAGTTTTCCAGTCTAATTCCAGTAAACCGCTTCAGAAAACAGGGTGGTGATGAGATAGCAGAAGAAGGAGCTGATGGTGTTATTGATAAAGAGCTTTATTTTTGTTTGTTTGTTTCCACGGTTGGAGAAGGTCACGGGCTCCGCAAACAGGTGGGTGGAAATGTGTTTTATGTAAGGAAAGCTGATTTTTAAAAAAAAGTATTTGGTCACAGGATGTGGTTGCAAACATCTGAAGCCTGGCGTTGATTTTTTGATGCAGTGCGGCCCCTCCCTGACCTTTACTCTCCCCCCGTTCCCCTGCAGGCTGCTGCCCTGTGGCGGCAGAACTTAACCACTGTGAACATGGCAGACACTCACTGTTCACATGTGGGTTAAGTCCTGCTGCCGCACAGCCAGACTTCGGCGGGCATCTGTTCTTGACAGAACGCAGACGTTTCTCTCTTGCTCTTAATGTGTGTGTGTGTGTGTTTGTATGCAAATGAGTAACACTGCATGAGTTGGCAAATTAGTGTGCCTGTGAGAAAGAGGCGGTTTCCTTCGTGTCAGCCATTGGAAATCCCTGGCAATGTGATTCAGTCCTCTAGTTTAAAAAAATCACTCTGCCAGGAATTCCCCTGGCCGGCAGATAGAACTGGATGGTCTGTGGCGGAAGGAAGACTTCAAAGCGTTCACAGTAACAAAGACCATAATCGAACTCCTTCATCACTTTTATTTTTTATATAAAGCATCTACTCCCTTTCTTCTGCAGCCCTGCAGAGAGCAGTCTACCTCTGTCACATGTTTGTCATTCGCAGGTCAGTCACTGCTTTCTCAACACTGTACGTACGTGGCCCTCGTCGACTCCCAGACTTCCCGTGGCCTCTTATAAAAATAGCTTTTCAATGACAGAATGGAGAATTAGGTTAGAAGGAAGTGGCCAGTCGAATGGCGCTCTCCTTTAGCACACGTTTACTCTGCCCCGTTTATTTTGCCCCCTGTTTAGGGGGGAGAAATAAAACAGCAAGTACAAAAAAAAAAAGAAAAGAGAAAAGCAGCGGACCGTGCTTCCTCTGCTGCTAAGCTGGGCCTAAATCTCTTCAGAAATTGTCAGGAATTTTCATGTTGTGTAAAGAAACTGCATTTATATATTATGACACACACACACACACACACACGTCCCAAGACAAGCACACACAGCCATCCCAGCCTGGAGCACAACATAATACTGTGAATTCCTGTTGGTTGAATTTCACTTGTCTGGACAGGATACATTTAAATAATTGAAGTCTCCAGATCCCTGCTGAACTGCTCCTTTGCCACCCTCTCTGAGCCCTTTTTTAAAGTTTATTTTCAGCAGCATGAATATTCCATCATGTACAGGGTATGAGTCAGTGGGCCGCTTCTGGGGAACTCCACACTCTAAATATGTTTTAGCTGGCTGGCTCTTGGCACTGTGAGCCAGTTGCAGTGGGCACTGTGAGCTTGGGACCCTGTCGCTAAAGCGGGCATCTGTTTTGTGACAAATCTACTGACGGAGCTTCCAGTGTGGCATGTAGAGGCTTTCTGGTTTTCACCAGACCAAAGTGAGGCCAAGCCGGTGTGATTTTGGGTGTTAGGGTTTTAGGATTTGCAAGCCCCAAACATTTATTTATTAAATCTTTTTGCTTGATTCATGGAAAACTAAAATATCAACATAAAAATGAACTCAGCCCAGTCCGTGTAAGGTTCTAGTTGTGCATTTCTCCTTAAATTCCTTTCTGCTTTACAAGTTGTGCTTTTTAAATGCTGGCCTGTCTCCACATGGTCACAATAAGATGCGGCGTCTCAAGAAAGAAGGTCGTTTAAGGTCCCGGCACCCATCAAAGACACGCTAACTCCCCTTTAACTCCTCTCCTCCTTTAACCTTAAACCCTCCATCCCGCCGTCTTTTCATCTGGCCTCTCGTGTTATTTTCTCTGCCTTTTCATCTTTTCCATCGGTTTCTCTCTTTCCCTTCGCACCCACCCCTCCAATCGAACCCGCAGCCATTAATGTCCATGAGCTCATTCCTTCCCTTCCCCTGTAATGACGCCATTCTGGTTGACGCATGCTGCCCAACACCTCACCTCAAACACTCGCTGCGAGGATCTTGACCCGCCTCGCGTTCGGCCTGCCTTGGCTTCGATTTTTTTTTTTAAGGATACAGGCGGTCCTGTTACTCGCTTCTCAAACTGGATGTGTATTATGGTTAGAAATAACAAGTATGGCATATAGGCTGCAGCTTACTGGTAGCTCACAACTGTGGCAACATCTCGCACCCTGACAGAGGCGTAGGGCAGGAAAAAAATTCAGTATCACTGAGTGACGCCTGCCAGCAGATGCACTCTAGTAAAGTTGGTGTTTTCAGCGAGCTTCTTCATCGATTCGTGGCCTCGCGTGCGGGTCCTTTGATGGTTTGTGGTGTGTAGTTTGCGCTGTGTGTGCCTTCTGCCGTGGATGTGTTCATGCACACGACGTATGTCGGTCCAAGTGCAGACGTGGCCACTGGCTGTTTTTCTCAGACCGTCGGCTTGAGTTCAGAATTGACATTGCCGTTTACACAAGGGCACACAGTTAAGTGGAAAAGCCTCTGTTGAGACAGCTGGATCTCAACCCCTTGTTGTTTCAACACATATCTTCTCTCTCCCCGTGCCCTTGCGTGTGCATGCACAGAAGAAATGCACACATGCTCGCAGGCCAGACCCAATCTGCCTCTCCAGACACACACACACACACACACACACAATATGTTCACTATCAATAAGCAAACACAGTCCTGTCATTGGCAAACATGGGGTGTGTGTAAGCTGGTTTTCATTCTTTCTCATAAACGCTGAATAGTAAAAATACCAAACTGACATCATTCGCACTTCAGGGCTGTGAACCAGTTCACAGAGCAAACAGTAAGCAGCACGATTCCCAGGCCGTGCATTTCATTAAGAATTATGTGTCACAGTCAGGCACATGTCATTCGTTTCCACTGCATCACAGAATTTTTATGGGTGGTGGGCCAGGTTGTTTCCAGCCCCTGCTTCATAACTGTGTCGCTGAATGCTATAAGTTCAAGACGTTAAGCTAACAGCGGCGCAAAGAGGTTACAGTAACATGTTAATTCCCTTCTTTTTTAAAGTGTAAATATGCCACATCTGCTTTCCATAATTGCTGTCGTATCTGTTACGCTTGTTAAACGCACTCGTGGGAAGACGGTGCAGAAAAGTAGCCTTGGATCACCAAAGCCCAACCATGGCTAAATGATGAGAAGACGTGCAGCTGACACATCAGAAAAATTCTCAAGACCGTATTTTTAAACCTGACTAAACTCTGAAGTATCCACCAAAATCAACCACAGGATCAACAACACTGCAGTTAAATGGCAAAGGCAGCCAAGTAAAACATAACGCAGCACCACACCTTAACTTACTTGCTACTAGACAGAGTCTGTCTGAGTATTTGTGCGCATGTGATTGTATTTGTTTCATGTTACGTGAGAGAGTGTAATCATTGCCGAGGCTGTGACATTTAGTGACATTCAGACAAGAGCTCGGGCTCTACTATGGGCCTTCTGTGTTGCAGTTTTCCTGAATTAAAGGCGGCTCTTCATTGGCTGGCCTGGAATCAATGGAACGCGCCACATGTGGGACATTAGTCTGAGAATAAAAAAGTATTTCCAGCTCCAGATTTTCCTTTCTTTTTTTTTTTTTTTTTTTTTTAAAAAAAAGCCTAAAATTTTTTGGTGTTTATTTCATCCTCGCG
>VOQJ01022388.1:0-10633 GCA_015052665.1 Apistogramma diplotaenia | reverse complement strand
AATGTAGCTCCGCCCCTCAGGATATATTTTCTGTACATTTCCAAGAAACAAATGATTCTCGATCACGAAGTGGACTGCAAAACTGGCAACATTTAAATGAATACTAATTTGTGTCTGATGATTCAAAACATCTCACCAGTATATTTTTGTATTTCCTCTTTTTAGGGGTACTTACAAAACTTGCTGTTACTCATATCTGGCAGCATCTTATATAAGCGCAGTGCCGTGAAAAAGTATTTGTCCTTCCTGATTTCTTAGTTTTTTGCATATTTGTCACACTTGCATATTTCAGATCACCAAACGAATTTTTAATATTAACCCCAGTAAATACAAAATGCAGTTTTTAAATTATGATTTCATTTATTAAGGGGGGAAAAAATCGATCCAAAGCTACCTGGCTCTGTGTGGAAAAGTGATTCCCATCTGAACCTAATAACTAGTTATGCGTCTCTTGGCAGCAAGAACTGTAATCCAGTGTTTGTGATAACTGGCAATGAGTCTCACACAACAGAAGAGGAATTTTTTCACAAGTAAATCATCATTTGAAAACTGTATTTTACTCACTTTCTCTTTATCTAATATTTAAATTGCTTTGATGATCTGAAATATGTCAGTATGAACTAAGAAATCACAAAAGGGGCAAATCCTTTTTCACAGCACTGCAGATTTCTTACTATGGTTTCCCGTTGCTTTACTTTAAAAACAAAAAGTCAGAGCCACAGAATTTGGGGAAATAACTTGAATATTTGAGCCATTTAATAAGTTATTATACATTTTGTTAGCAAGAAAACTACACATTTAAAATAAAATACACACCCTTAAGAATTTCCATATAGTTTCCACGCTTTATACATTCTTCTCAGCTTTTGGAGGTTGGGTTTCTGGGGTTCCTGCAGGGATAAGAACACTTAATGACCATCACACTATTGTGCTACACATTTCCTTAAATCCTACTTTTAGTCTTGAGTTCAAATGTGCAATACATTCTGGTACCGTGCTATCTTTATCCAAATGAAGGACGTCCACGAGGGGAACAATGGATGGACGGCCATGAGCACACTGGAAGGGCAGCTGGCAGGCAGACAAAGATGCTACTAAACTGTAGCATTCATCTCTACTTAGAGGGTCATTGAATTTGATAGCACCTGTTCAATGAAAACATATATGAAAATAAACAGAATAAAGATTTTTGGTTCATAACCACAGATAAAACATATTCAGGGAGAGAGAAGCGGTTTATCTTTACCGTGGCACGCTAACGAAGCGAGCACTTTCAGAACAGTGAGGGGCAAAGTTCCTCTCACTGTACCTGTTGAGCGGAGTAGCTGGGGGGAAAAAATGAAGCCAGAATATATCACCCAAAATGAAACAATGCGATCTGTTCTGCACCACAGGAAAAAGAAAGTTCTAGCTTACCTCAATCTGCTCTCGAAGATACTCCTGATGTCAGATAAAATAAAGCGGTAAACATCAGGGAAGAGCTCTGTGAAACCCGTACTCAGCGAAAATTGTGGAAAAAGTCAACGGTTTTACCTCAGCAACGGGCTTTATAACCGATGGTCTTCCTCGCCTCAGCTCGTTGCTCTCTTTTTCCACAAAACATAAAGGTACCTTCCCGACAAACACCTGTAGATCCGCTGCTGGTGAAAAAGTGACTTCCAGGCCCAGCCTCTTTAAATGTGGCTGACGAGACCTGTAGGAAAAAACAAGAACAGTCCACAAGCGCCAGCTAAATAACCGTCAGCGTAATAACATCTGAATTACAACGTATCAGGAACACAGTGCACAAACGCTACACACTAGTGGTAGTCTACAGAGCTTAACGTGTGTGGTGCAGAGAAATTGAAGTAATGTGATCATGTCGCAAGAGTACGAGACAGACTTTGTTGGGATTTTTTTAATAGTTCTCAAGACTTTCTGAAGGTCTTTCAAGGTTTTCTTTGGAAAACCTCAAGGGTGGCTTAAGACTTTAGTCTGTGCAGGCTTTCCCCTCTTTGCTTGTTGCACCGCACACAGTAGATTTCCACACCTAAGCAGCCTCAGCTCCTCTTCTGTTACACTGATCCCAAGAGGTGGCAAAATGGTTGAAGTACACAGACGTCTCTCTCCTGGGGCATCTGGGTCATCTTCATATGAATCTATGGCAGCAAATACAGCCATGACTGTAGTATTAAATTAAGGACTTGTTAACGGCATTATTAATGTATTTTAATGACAAAACTAAATTACTGGGTTTATTTTTTTCACCTGCAATTAAAGTTTCAAGTCGCACTCGTTCATGTGCAGCATGCTGATCCACCAGCACCAACAGGTTTCCTGGATTTTTAATACAAAATGTGCAAATATATAAGCAAACATGCCCGAAACACAATAAATGACAAAGCTTTAATGTTTCTCCCGTCACCTTCAGTTTCAGCGTCTTCCACTTGCTCTTCTTTCCTCGTATTAATAAGGCACGCGAGAAACTTTTTATCCACCTGATGAATAACCTACAGGGTAATTGAATCAAAGCTTTATGACAGCGTTTAGCTCAAATCTATAAAAGTGCTAAAAAATGTGGTTCACACAAAGGGATAAATTTGCCTTCATGGAGTCAATCATGGACTTAGAGAAGCGGTACGGAAAAAGAATGTTGTGGATCTTTACGGCCAGCCCGTCAGCTTGTCCACTGGAAATATCCACACCAACCTGCGGAGGCATATTAAAAGCATATCCACTCAGCCAAAATGAGACTTTGTGTTACTAAAGTGAATTTCAGCAAAGTAAAAATGTGTTTCGTTTACCACAGGAGGGCGGACAAACACGGGATTATTCCACTTTGAGTACAACGAGGAAAGCGAGTTTGAGCTTTCACTGACATCATCTGTAAAAACAAGATAATACAAGACCCCGATAATAAAATGCATTTTGTACACCCTGTGAGGTCACACCCTTACGGTCTACAATCTCGGATATCTGTGATGTACCTCTACAATCGGGCCCTGATCTAACTACCCTTCCTGGTCTGGATTTAGGCACGAAAGGCAACACTAGATCCACCTGAAATGGGTAACACCTGTATTCCATCCCTGCACGGACATGACAATACACATTAAAACAGTAGACCAATTCTCTGTATTAATATGTAACTTTTGTGCACCAACTCACCCATTTCAGAAATGACATTAACTGCCATATTGGTGACATCAGATGTGCAGTGCACTTGTGTTTCCTCCGTGGCCGGGTCCTCGTACCTGCTGAGCCCGGTCACTCTGTTCACATAAACCAGCTTTCCGACAGATGTCTCGTAGTGTTGAAGCCAGTCACTCGACGTGGCGTCCTCTTCATTCGCAGCAAGTTGGGGGTTTGTACTGCACTCTGAGACGGGCCGGATATTTACTGCGGGGCCACGGGGATTCTCACTGCTGTCTCGGATGCCATCATTTCCACTACCGAGACAGACGCTGTCCTTTGAGATATTTCTGGACCTATCCAATGACACCTCTGACTCTTTTGTCCTGTGTTGTTTTAAATGGCAGAGTTTAGCTGCCAAAGACTTTTTACCTCTGTTCTGGGCTGATTCCGGTTTTATTTTAGTGAAAACAGAGAAGGTTGGCGGGCTTCGGAGGTTGCTCGCTGTCTCCCCTTTGTCTTGTGTCTCACATTCTGCTCGATCTTTCGGGAGAACTGATGCACTCAAAAGAAAGTGGTCTGTACGAAGAGCGTCGCTCTTCAAATGAACCTCAGGTAATGGTAATTGTGGTTTGCAAGATTTAACATATGTTCTTCGAAACTTGTCAAGAGATCCGGACAATTTCTGGCATGAAATGATCTTGGGAACCTTGGAGGGGATGACGGGAGCAGAGTATCTGTATTGTTTCTGAGAAGATCTGTTTGTGTCTAGTGAGATGCTGCATTTTGATAACGATTTTTTTTCAGATTTTGCTGTTGAATCTTCCTGATGAAATACTGGCCTATTGTTTTGCAAAAGGTCCTGAATCTGCAGCCTTTCTTGAACGTATGGATCGGACAATCTGATCTTTCTGTCACTTACTCGAGTCTGTGCACGGCTGCCTGTAGGCTGACAGTCGGGTGCTGTTTGCTCAGTAGAGTTTAAAACAGGCTGGGCTTGTTGACTGAGGCTGTCGTCTGCTTCTTTTAAAAGCAGCTCACTTGAATTATGTAAAATATTAGATCCTTCCCCAGCTTTACTGCATGCTGGCTCCTCTTCTTCATCAATATTATGACACGGAGGTTCCACTGTAGACAGGTCAGACGTCAGCTCATCTCTACGTTCACTGTTTAAGCATTTTTCACTGTTTATATTTTCCAGCTCATTTTTACCTATCGTGTTCTGGTCTGGTTGTTCACTCTGATCTGAGCTACCCTGCAGGCAAACACTGTCTGCGTGATTACGATGAACAAATTCAGATGCCAGTCTCATGCCAATGCTGCAGTCCATTATAGAAATACCAACGTCACTGCTCTCTTCCTGTTCTGTTTTGTCAGTGCCAAACACTCCTGGAGATGCGTAATCCAAGTCGTCTTGTGTAAGGACAGCTACCAAGTTCTCCCTGCTCAGGAAAGCTTTCACTGCCTCTTCTACACAGAGCAAAACACCGTCCCAGTCTTTGAACTCTATTAGAGTTTTGCCAGGCTCGAGACAAATGTCATACTCTGAGTACAAGCATTTAATATCGATGATGTACACTCCGTAGAGATCTTGGCTTCGCTTGTGCTTTGGACTCCTGATGACAGACTGCCCATCCAGACCGTCATTTTTCTGGTTTGAACTGGTCAGTCTGCGCAGGAGAACGTTCAGCAGCTTGTGGATACGCGTTCTCAACAGCAGTCTTTCATTCACATACAGGAACTGTAAGCTGTTATTGTAGTGGCCCTCTCTGCCAATGTAGCCCATCAATTCAAACTGTTTGTATGTGTTGCTGATTTCTCCAAGCTTCTCTGCTCGCCCGAGGCCATGTATCTGAACAAACCTGTGATAGGTGTTTCTCGCTTTAGGCAGCTGCACCATCATGGCTCCTGTGCAGTCATTCTTCAGGGTGAAAGACACAGAGGGGTGCATAAGGGAAACAGCCTCCATTCTGTGCCTGATCCTCTCACCCTCCAGGACAGCATCAACCCTCTTCCTCCGGACTGGCATGTTGTGGAAAAAGTTACAAATGATGACAGTTGTCCCTGCAGAGGGTCGAGTGGTCTCTGTTTCAAAGACATCCAAGGCCTTGCCCTCCTTGAATATTTTGACGTGTGTTTTTACTGATGATCTGGTCCGGGTGGAGATTTCAACAAGTGTGGCTAAAGAAACTATACTTGCCAATGCTTCCCCTCTGAAACCGTACCACCTGAGGTTCTCCAGGTCTGCCACAGAGCTGCATTTACTTGTGTGGTATCTATTCCCTACACAGTCCATGTCCTCATCGCTCATCCCGACACCGTTGTCGATCACCTGAACTTTAAACGCCTCCATGTCCATCCGGACTCCCACGCAGGTCGCCCCGGCATCGATGCTGTTCAGAATCAACTCCTCCACGCACTGCTGAAGCGAGGGGATGGCGACACCGGTGCGAAGCTTCCCTTGAACCTCTTTCGGTAAACACTTAATCATAATGCCAATTAAAAACAGTTGTTTTGGTATCTTTGGACTTTCACCTGTCCCGGCGACTGCAAAGTAATGAGGTAATTAACCGTTGCTAAGTAAGTAGTTAATGCTAGCTATTGCCAGGGGAAACTTTTTGACAGCGACACATTTTGAACTAAACCCTCTTTCATATTTCATTAAATTTGATAAATATATTAAACAGAGTAAAACTATGCCCCGAGTACCTCAGCTGATGTGTGCAGTCAACGTGTAACAACAACACAAGCCTGTGACCGTTTACTACTGCCTAACATTATGATGCTGCCCTCCTCTGGTGGGATAGAACTTAGTGGGGCGTTCAAGTCAACTGGGAAACTCCGTCACGCTACGATCATATTACGATTTAATTTTCTTAAATTGGCCTCTGCCACATACGTGGCTAATAGTAATATTTTGTTGTCAATTTATTTTAGTCATAAGCTAGCCGGACTTCTTCTAGCTCGGAATTTAGGGCTTAACTGGAAATTTCTCAGCGTTGTCCTGAACGCCCCATTCACCGGACAACTTATGCCGTTAGTCTATAGAAGCTCTCCCTTGTCTGCATAGCCCCACCTAGTGGGCGGAGTGGGCTATTATGGTCACTTTTCTTGTCTGCAAGTAAGAACCGATTTCAATCACATTTCTGAGTTAAGTGGCCCACTGTATGCTTTGATATTCATAAACTTCCTAAGCAACCAGCTCTACAACAGTGTTCTTTTGAAAATAGGCCACTATAAAGAAGACCCCTTCAAGCTCTAAACCTACCGTTTATTTCAGAATTTCCATTGCAGTAAGCACAAGCATGTGGCTGTTTTTCATGACTATGAGAATACATTTAATTGTGGTAAGTTTCTCTAACAAATGTGTGGCCACATCTGCTACTCACTCAACAATATACCTCTAAATGTTGAATATAGGTCCATGACAACCAGGCTGGGTTAAAGCTGGTTGAATTTAATACTCCCTTTACTGCTGTTATTACAATAAAATTCAAATAATATGAAATCTGTTTCACATTTCTTAATGTTGTTCATATTCTGTGAATCTAGGAGAACAAACATATACAGTACCCCTCCCCATTCTTCTTAAGTATTGTTTAAGTGTCAATAAAACAAAAATAGACTAAATAAATAAAACATCTGCATAAGTTAATTTTACGGGCACAGTCTGAATTATTTCACAACACTGAAAGATGAGTGTTCAAGGCTGTCAACTTCCTTCTCATTCTTGAACTCTGCTTTGGCTATGCGTGACTTGGGGCTCCCAGTGGATCTCAGCCATTCTTGCATTTCTTTCACCTTGCAGCGCGGGCCTTGGAGCTGCCCCTGAACTGTTCCTGCTGGTGTGTTTTGGACCCACCCAACAAGACCAAGTTTCTTTCCTTCTGCCTGAAGAAAATAAATAAATAAAAGTGATTATTGTTATTATGGAGACTGGCAGGGAAAAGTCATGAGAATAAGAGAATGACACCACTGGACAAATACAGAGAGAGGTGTATCAGCCCATAAAAATACTGGTTTTAATATGAACTATCAATAGGAACGAGACACGACAACACAAGAGGACAGCAAGGGAACATAAGCGGTTTCTACAAATCCGTATCCCTAACATATGAACCCTAGGTCATCAATGTCAAACTCACCTGCGTGTATTTCCGAAAAAATACACCTTGTACTCTGCCAAAAACCTCATAATCCACTGAAATTAGGTCTTCATCGGACATAATGGAGCTCTAAAAAATGAAAACAGAAGGCAGTCCTTTGGTGCTGAAACACCAACGTCGCTGCAAGCTATGCTAACGCTATATATGTACCGACAAAAAACACTCTTAGTTCCGTATTTCTGCTACCTTACTGCACAAAAACTCCCTTCTTATTATTTAATTTACCTGAATGTTGTCCAGAAGCTGCGAAACACCGACCCAACTCTGAATTACCGCAACTTCATAACAAACGCGACAACGCTTCTTCTTCCTCTTTAGGCGATTGACAATCAACTTACAAGTGTATTACTGCCACCTACTGGACTGGAGTATTGACAGGAGGATAGCAAAAAAACCAAAATAACAAAAAAAAAACGATAGAGCGCCTCTTCTTCTTCTTCTTCTTCTTCTTCTTCTTCTACAAGTATTTACTTGCATTCGTACCGCTTACTGGAGTGGAGGATAGAGGATTGTGGGAAGTGGTGTTTTTTGACAGACCAATAAGAAAGCGATCGAAAAACTTGGTACCTAGGCAACAAACGTAAACGCTGGAAAGACGGAAATTTTCCTCTCCTCTGGTAAGTAGATAGCGGATTATATTTATGAATTTATGAGCGTTTTCTGAAATTGACTTCTATCAATTACCTAAGAAATTATATAAACAAACAAAGAAAAAAACAAACAACAACAACAACAACAACAAAAAAGACACATTTTAGTATTTTTTGGTATTATTGACTGATTGGGATCCCTCTTTCTTCCATTAAATGTTTTTATGCAAGTTCTCATTTGCTACACATTTCTGGTTTCTGTTGCTAAAACGTTCACCATAAAGTACTTTTAACCATTAAAAGAAAGAAAGAACACGCTTGTTTGCAATTGGAGCATTTGTCTGTTGTCATTGCCGTCCCAAATCGTTCCATAATGCTCCAAATGATTTCAATGAGTGAACGGTCTGGACTGCAGGCAGGCGAGCTTAGCACCTAGAACCTTCTACTACAAAGCCATACTGTTGGAATAGATGCAATATATAATTTAATATTTTAGTCTTAGTCTTTTTATCTTTTCAGGATTGGGGCTGTAATATCATGCTAGCCTTGTATTCTTCATTCCTCTTTGAACCATTTTCTGTTTTCAGGTGTCTTTGAATCTATGAACCAATGGTACATCTGGATCTGGAACAAAAGATATAATCATGGATGCACACACAAGAAGAAGAAGCACTTCTCAAGGGCAGCACAGCTTTCCGGGGCAGAGACATGGCGTGCCCAATAGGGAAGCGGATACAGTGAATCATCCATTTCCAAACCAGCCTGTCAGCCACAGAAGATCTGACAGGCCACAAGCTGCACTTGATTTGGACGATTTTGAAAACAAAGTTTCAACACAACCAAAAGCTCCTTTGCTACCCCAGAATTATTATTCAGATGGCATCACAGAGACCATCAGACCCTCACACAAACTGCCCAGTGGAGAGCAGCAGATGGCCAAAGCAATCCGTGCAAAAGAACTCGTGCTACAGGAGAAGCTCTTGAAACTTGAAGACAAAATTAGACAAAGTATCCAGGTGGACAGTACTGACGGGGCTGGAGGTAATGAGAAAAAGAGGTGGGAGGTGTCTTCTGTGGGCAACACAGGCTGGATGAGAGAAAATAAACATAGAGGAAGGATGCATAAGGATCAAGATGTGCCTCCAAAGAGTCTGCAGAAAACTGCTTTTACAGTGCCCTCAGAAAACCATCGACGGCCAGGAGGAAATCAGCTTAGGGATTCAACTCTTCCATCAGTTTCTAGTCCTTCACATTGCAGTGGACCACAGCAGGGGGCGCTCATGCTCACGGAGAGCACGCACGTCAGCCTCCAGCTTTTGCCTTGCAAAGTCTGCAACAGAAAGTTTGCATATGAAAGATTAGAAAAGCACGTCCAAATATGTGCAAAGGCGAATAAGTCACACCGGCAAGTCTTCAACTCATTCATTAACAGGACCAAAGGATCACAGTTAGAGGAATACCTGAAAACGAGCAGCAGAAGCATGAGTCCAGAGGTGAGACACTAACGCATGCACTCACCGGCCACTTTGTTAGGTACACTGCTCAGTGGCTCATTAACGCAAATATGAGATCTGGCCAATGCCAACAGCAGCTACTCGATGCATTTAAGCAAGTAGACATGGTGAAGATGGCCTGCTGAAGTTCAAATTGAGCATCAGAAAGAGGAAGGAAGGTGATTTTAGTGACTTTGAATGTGGCAGACGGGCTGGTCTGAGTGCTTCAGAAACTGCTCATCTTCTTTTTTACTTCTTTCACAGTAAGCCTCAATGTGTTTGATCACCAGTACTGTTACGCTTCCTTATTTTCAAGACTAGACTCCACACAGCTCTGGTTAAAATATATTTTAGTTCATCAGGGTAAAAACTCTCCCTAAGCTCTTAAAATATGTTACTTGTTATGAGTCGTCTTCTTCGTCCAGCTGCTCCTTTTAGGTGTCGCCACAGGATCATCTGCCTCCCCCTCACCCGGTCTCCAGCATCCACCTGTCACACTAACCCTCTGCGTGTCCTCCTTCACTGAATCCACAAACCTGCTCCGTGGTCTTCCTCTTCTCCTCCTTCCTGTCCTTTTTCCAGTATATCCAGTATCCCTCCTCCGCACATGTCCCAACCATCTCAGCTTTGCCTCTTTTTGTCTCCAAAACACCCAGGCTGTCTGATATACTCATCACTTGTTATGGGTCTTATTTTTAAACTGTACCCAATGTGTATATATATTTTTGTCCAGGCTTTAAAGAAAAAGAAGGGACCACAAAACCGTGAGGAAAATCTAAGCAGCCTGCCCCAGGCTCGGCTCCCAGCTGGCACCTCCCAGCCAAAACGGCCCAAGTAATCTGGCCCAGACGATGAGCGGGAGGGTCTTCAAGCGTCAGCACATCAGGGCCCCGTTTCAGAAAGCAGGCTTAACAAACTCTGGGTAGAAGGCAGATACTCCGAATCAACTTACCCCGCTCTGTGATACTCTGAGTTTTCGGTTTCAGAACAGGTGATATCAATTGGGTAACTTAATTCTGAGTCAAGTTACCCCCGAGTTAAGTTAGAGCGTGAGTATAAAAGAAGCCCTCATCAATGGAAGGCAGATAACACGATTCACCATGGAAACGGGCGAAGCCAAGAAGAAGAAGAAGTGATCACAGCTGTGACAGATTTCATATTTTGAACAAATTGTTAACTCTTTCATTTTCACTTGCAGGCAATAAAAAGAAATACATGACATTAAAGCACTGTGGCTTTCATTTGGGTAGAGAATTTATTTCTTTTTCTTTTT
>VOQJ01022387.1:25697-42940 GCA_015052665.1 Apistogramma diplotaenia | reverse complement strand
CGCTCCCCCCAAGAATCCTTTTTCATCCCTTTTTTGTCTTTGCCCCCCCCCCCACCCCCACCCTTTCTTCTACACTGGGAATCCCCCTTCCCTGAAGAAAATGAAGGTGGTAGTTAAAGATAAAATAGCTACAATATACAAATTGTAACTACTGACCAAAAAGTAAATGAAACAGTGATGTTACAGAGTTCAAAAGACCCACCTTGGGAGGAGGTTAGAGGCTGAGGGTCATTTCAAATGCAACTTTTCAAAGAGCTCAACAAACTGTTTCTGTGCAGTTTGTCACAGACTGTACAGTTTCTGTAGTTATAAACAGCATCGATGTGTGACACAGATGGAGAAAGGTGTAAGAAAGTGTCAGAGTTAGGCTGTGTGGCTGGCAGAGGTGGACCCAAAACAGCTTTAATGCAGATTCTGTCAAAATAAAACAACAGGTGACCAACTAAGACACAAACGCACAGTTGACATAGCACGAGGAGGCAGACACACTGAAGAAAGCAGACGCAAAGACTCTGACACAACAAGGGAGGAACAGCAAGGTACAAACACAGGGAGAACTAAACTCTAAAGCTACAGGGAACTTAGAGATGCATGAAATAATAAACAAACTAAGAATCACCCAGGAAGAAACAAATGCACAAGAGAAAAAAAAGATACAGTAAAATGAAAAATGATCCAGTGATCATAAGAGCAAATAAGTTAAGTCCAAAAGTCCTTTAAACTAGGAAACAAGCTGAAGACTTGAACAATAACTGAACCCCAAAAACCCAAAACACTGGCCAAACAGCCCCGCACCATGACAGGAAGATGAGGATTTTCAAAGTTAGAGTAGCAGCGCATGTTTCAACAATTTTTTTTTCCTTTCTTCCTTTTTTTTCTTCACAGATCACCAGCTACTTGCTTGCAGTCCAGATGGCTTCCAATTCTAATGCAACTATTGTTGCAGCAGCCCTGACAGACTTTTAACCTAACAAATACGCACTTGGAGCGGGGTTGCAGCAGGACACGGATGACAGCTCTGTTCTTCTGGCTCCGTGCAGCCTCACTACCTCAGCCTTTACGGACTGGAACCATATGGCGGGATTATAGTGTTCGGTGGGCCAACATGCTGCTCACCTGGTATTGTACTCTGATTTGAAATGCTGACTGGGCAGTGTAGACTGCAGGGCACAGAGGATGTTTTGATATTTTACATTTTATGGCTTTAAGAATCAAAGAGTTCTTGGAAGGCTGGATGCAACAGCAGGACTCACAGTGGGTAAGAAGCTAATCTCCAGACATGCCTGTGAACCCTCACACAGGCAGAAGAATTCATAAAACATTTCTTTTTGATTTAGTTTGTCTTTCTACAACTATGCAATCTTTCAAGCTTGTGCATGTGTATTCACTTATAATCATTTATTCCCTTTATTTTTCAGACAAATGTAGCAAAGTGTAACATGTAGAATTAAAGCACAGTTTCAGTCTCTGAATCGCTAACTAAAGAAAACAGTGGGATTCATTTTCATCTTCTCCCAGATCAAACAGTCTGTGTTAATTCAGATATTATTAAAATGCCAAGTTCAGTGGTCAGAGGGAGTAAAGAAGCTTTGGAAGCAAGCAAAAGCACAATCACTTCATAAACTCTTCAAAGCAGCTGCCACAGGATGATATTTTATGGGAAAGCAAATTCAATTCATTTTCAATTACAGTTCTGCAAATACTTTTAATATGAGCTTCTTGTTTTTCCAGCTTTACAGATAAATTCATTAAAAATTAAATATGTGGCGTCTAATTTTAGCAGACAATGCTGCTGCAAGAACTAACTGTGAGATGATACCAAGTCATGATTACAAGATTTAGAAGACAAGTCTTTTTTTTTTTTTTTACCATTTGGTTAATGTAATTTGTTCCTTTGTGATTTCTCATCAGTTGCCCAAGTTCTGACTGTAAGCACACAAATAAGATGTGGCATCCGAGCATTCGCGGCAGCACTTGGTTTAAATGTTCTTTCAGCTGCGACGTCTTAGCGGTGTTGATTTGAATCATCGCTGAACAGAGGAGAGCCTTTTATCTTTTGGATTATTCGCCTTCCACGGGCGTCACAAAAAGTTTGAAGAGTTTCAGTTTAGGAGGGGGATAAAAGGGAGGAGGATAATGCTTTGGCCTCTTCCTCTCAGATTGTTCTCCCCTTTGATCAGCAGCAGAATGGCTTTAATCACCGAGTACAAAGGCTACTGGCAGAAACGCACTCACTTAATTATTGCTGACACATTACAAGGCGCTTACACGTCCTGGTACCGACAGAACTGAACACGAGTGCAGACAGATGCAGTGATAGTCCAGGAAACATTATCAAACCCATTTAAGATGGAAACATGGTGGAAACAAGCAGCGGACGCGCTTTCGCTGCTCACCAAATCCAATCAAACACGGGCGCGCGTACCTGCCGGAATAGACAATTTCATACTGCAGCATTCAATTGCTTCCTAATATTCGAATCCACTTAACGAGTTAAGCGTTGACATTCTTCAGTTTGATTCAATTTTATTTATATGGCACCGAATCGCAACAACAGTCGCCTCCGGGTGTTCTTGTGAAGTTTCTCCTTTTTTTAGTGATGCGTGCGCAGAAGACAGAACAGAAATTATTATAGAGGAGCACATAAGCACGCTCCGCATATCCGATTTTCAAGTTAATTAAGTGAACATCTCTAATTTCACAACAGGAGATGCAGATATTTTCATGACTAGCTAAAATTAGAAATTCGTCATGCCTTGTCACATTCTGCCTGCAAAGTGTTATACTAGATTTTTTAATTTTTTTTTCTTATTATTTTGCAGCAGAGCAGCTCAGCGGTATGGATATGCAGTCCAGACTGTGACTATATGGGCAGTGATAGCTTTTTTATACCCCAGGCTCTCTGCTTCAGCAGATTCAATTTTAAATATAATAGCATAATACATTAAAGTGCCAAGTGTCGGCTTAAATTTGAGTAGGTGTAAGTTAATATAGAAAGAAATACGGCCTAATAAAGTCCTCTTAACACGTAATGCCCAGAGTTTAGAGGTTCAAATGTAATTGGACTCAAAAAGTTAAACATACTTATCATATTTAAGGGCCTTTCCTACACAGTGTGCCATCCTTTACTTCGGTCGCCTTCTGCGGTTATTTCTGGAATGCAGACTGCATGAAAGGGGAATAAGTAGCACTATTAAACTGCTGCAGAAGTGCAGCTTAACGACAGTTCACAGGAATTTGTAAGCGGTGCAGGAAACGTCAAGTAACTGTCAGGTACTGATGCGGAAATTGAATTTTTAGCAGTTTTACAAGCCTGACGAATCTGGATGCTCAACCCCAAACCCCTACGCCTGGGAAAGGCTTGAAGTACATATAGGACACGGTGATGCTGTGAGCTATGAAAATGTAGATCAGGATAGTAGGAGGACACCAGTGCAAGCAGTTTACGCTGTTATCGTCCTTGTGCACAGCATCATGCCCCAGAAGTGACATCGCGACTGTTTGCGTACAGCGCGCTTAACACCTAACAGGTTTTGTGGCCTGATGCGCAAAACATGGGCAGGCTGCACGCAGGCTGGTCTCTATAGGTTTCCAGTGATAGCGATTCCCAGAGGGCAAAGAGGGAGATTGCTCAAGCAGAAAAGTTCCAGCAGTGAATATGAATTTTTTTGAGTTGCAACAGTTTTCACTTTGGAGAAGACAGCAGCCATGAAGTGCTCTTTCATGACCACGCAAGTGCTTTTGTGCTCATCCACAAACCCGTGCTCCTTCTCGTCCTGCCAGGTTGTCGGGCCACACTTGTGAGCTGCATGGCAGCAGCATGTGGCTTAATGAAATGCTGCGAGTGCCGAAAGACAACCATTAAAAAATTGACAACATTCTACAAGTGGACAAACTGCTAAACAGGACTTTTTGGCTGGGAAAAAAAAACCACCGTCACTGAGTTTGTGTTCAAATTCAATGTGTACATTTCCTCTTTATGGAAACGTTTGCAATAAGAAACATAAGGCAGTCACGTGTTCGCTGCTGTCAGATGGTAAAACCATGCAATCTTTGTTTTGAAGTTAAACTTTTTCGGACACTTTTTGGTTTTCTTTTTTTTCCACAAGGGTGCCCATCTCCATTAAAGCGATTCCCCTTCTGTGAAAGCGATGTGGGAATTGAACAGGACAGCCGGCAGTCTACGCTCTGTCACTTCATCCCAGGGTTTCTGTTTGGCTCCACACCATCTGAGCAGTGTGTGTGTGTGTGTGTGTGTCTGTCTGTGTCTGAATTTATGTGTGTGCAGTCATCCTGAATCTCACTGCGGAGCGCCAACATAAAGTGAGGATACATTTAAAGGGTCAGACAGGACTGTGGGTGGAGGAGACGACAGCCGTGTGCCAACTCTCTGTGTGCTGTCAATACACATCTATGTCTCTCTCTCACACACACACACACCTTTACGTATGCTCCAAACACAGACATGCAATAAAAAACACTCATTCTGAAGACACAGACTCATTTCCATGCCACATAAATAAACATCACAAAAAGCACACTCATCACAAAACACACACACACATCACTTCAGACCCCACATGTCTGCAAAAACGCATCCCCTTCGAGTAGAAGACATACGAGCCATGACAGTGGTGTCGACTCTGCTCAAATGTCACCAAAAAGATGACTCAGCATCTCTTGTTTGTCCACATCGGCGCAGCGTCCTGTTTCAATACGTACCAGAGAAAATATCTGCATCTGCACGAATGAATGGAAATTTGATATAATGATTACAGTGACCAGTATGTCCATGATTATTGATGCAGCTGTTGGTGAAAATGAATTAAAAGTACTGATGTGCACAGTGAAGTACAAACACCAGGTATTACAGTGAATGAAGGTTCATTATAAGACAATATGAACTGTGTCCCTCGCCAATAAACTGGCCCATTAAGCTTTTGTATTTTTCTTGCACAATATAATATTAATTTCATACTTTTTATTATTATGTTTCATGAAGACAAAAGTTTAAAAAACATGCAGAAAGGCCCACTTTTTTTTCTTTGATTTCTTTTAAATGTGGGTCACATATGAGACGACACTGATGCACTGAGTCTTATGTGGGAATTTACAGTGTTTCTGCTGTTGAAGCATCAGCGTCCAGTGCTGAAGTGCCGAAAAACTACAGTTCCCCTAATGGCCCCTCGAGGTTCTCTCCACAACTAAGTCAGTTCCCATAGACTCCCATGAGAAAATGCCCATCCATCCATCCATCCAAATGTTAGCCCTTACCTGTGCTTTAGAGGTAAAAAAAAACAACTTTGTTCCAGTTTACACTGTCAGGTACAGCTGAAAAATAAAGGTAAGGTGAGACACACTATTGTAACTAAGTGCTAAATGGCTTCTTACTGTACTGTCACTCTTCTGCCTTCAAAAAACAAAGATCAGAGCAGCTACATTTTCATCTCCTGCTCTGTTTGCTCCTTTTATTCTGTTTGTGTACAGAGATTTACTGAGCTAATACATCGGCCACGGGAGCGATCAGTGCAATGAAAGATGAATGCAAATACAGCACGGACAAACACCTGCACACTGATACGTCTTTTAGCCACATGCTGTTATTCTGCACAGACGGTGCAGCCAAATGTTTAATAGGAAATTTTAAAAAGGCATAAACCTGTGGTGAGGATCTGTGCTGAGGTCTTTATTTTTGTGTGCTGCAGGTAGAAACGTAAAAACAAATTGCACATGCTATATGCTTATCACAAAAAAATGCTCATGAGGGGAACTCTTTAAAGTATTTAAATAAAACTCTTTGATTGTATTATTCACACCAAGTGTCAGGATATAAAGTCTATATGAGCCACTGCTGCACTTCCAGCTACAAAGTAACTGCTGTAACATTTTATGAAGTATTTGAACGTGGAACAGCGGAACACCTTAAACCATGTTCAGGAAAACAACAGGAACACGTTTTCATTCATATCGTCTGTTGCTAAGGACTCACAGGTCGGAGAGGGGAAGCTAAATTATGCACAAATATCAATTTGCAGCTTCTGCTCTGATTAACAAACAAGATGAGTTTTTCTGAATTGGAGCTGTTGGTTTACTGGAACAAAGTGGAACGCTGAATCAGATATTGTGTATAATATACAGACTGACATACATATCAGTATTAAAATAACCTGACAATGTTCGTTTGTCTCTAACACTAATCAACCTTCAGAGAATTCTGTGCTGAATTGGCAGATTCTCTCGGCCTTACAGACTTCAGCGATGACTCTGTTGTTTAACGATCCGCGTACAGTTTTATTCATTCTCACTGCTCTCGTACAGTAGTACCACTCTGATTCACAGCTGGTTTCAGAGAAAAAGCTCCAGAGCCACTGTAGCTATACATTATTAAAATAACTGCTCAGCAGCAGAAAACTGTAAAGGCGAGTGTGTTGATACAATGAAGTGTTAAAGCTAAAAGTGAAGCAGTACTGAATCTACTCAGGTGCATCCGATTCCTCAGGTGAACCAAACTCTGACAGAATAAGATGTAATGCTCCTCACAACTCTCTTGACTTTCTAATAATAATAAGAAACAGTCTGTTCTAACATATGTTTGGACACAGGCTGTCTGATGGACCGGCTGTCTGATACGTCACATCTGAGGGACGTTATGAGGTGTCACTGCACACTTTCAAACAGCAAACCAGTTCCAACCTAAATGGAGGAAACAATACCACATAAAAGACAACCCTATAGCTGTATCCATCACCAGGCTTATTTTAGACAAAGAGATGAAAGAAACAAAACCAAATTTATGTGTCAGGTGTCAGAACAGCCATAAACGCAATGTAAGGTGGCAGGTAATTTCAAATGCAGCTCAACAAATATCAGCAAAGAAAGAAACAGTGTGGAGTTTGTCACACAGTGTGTCTGCTCACTAAAGGTACAGTTATGTAAGTTCACTCAGGACAGGAGAGAAGCTGACAGCGACATCTGATAAACTGGAAATTTACAGCTTACATGTAATCTTCTCATTTTAAAATCAGATGTTGCATCTGTATATGATGCTTGGCGGCAAGCAACATATTGTTTCATAGTGTCAAGCATCCTGAAAAACAAAGCAAGGTATAGTAACTGTGTCATTCAAAGGTTGCATGAAGATTCTGCAGGTTCGTGCAGGATGAACATGTTAGTTTGCTGTTTTGTGAGTAAAGCTCTGTGTTGGACTGGTGCACAGCAGCTGTGGTCAGAGGTAGGGTACATCAAGTGTGGCAGAGATTAATTTGAATGATGCTTTGATACATTCACTAACTGCATGCTGTGAGTACAGACAGTCTGAACAGAATGCTGTCAGTGTAGAGGATGGAAATGAGATACTCATGAAACATCTGCTTCCATCTCATTTAATTGAGTTATGTACTAATGTAATGTATGTACTAAAATTGTTTTATTATTATATTAATAACACAAGCTTCAGTGAGCTTTTCACAAGAATAGCTATTAGACATATCCTCCAAAGAGCTGCCTTCTACTTTCTTGAATAGAAGAGCTGGGATGGAGGTGGGTTACAAAGCAACTCGCAGAGGCAACAGCAGCTCTGTGGAGGCTGAAGCCATTTAAATAGTACACAGATGTAGAGAAGGTATCAGCTGATGTGGACTAGTACTGAGGTCACATTGAGCTCATGGCCTGCCTCAACTAATGACCAGGAAGTATACACCACAGTTATTGTAACAGAAGGGGTTAATGCATAAATTAGCCAATGATGGGTTATTTTAGTCCTGGAATATTATCCTGGTTTAATTTGTTCACCAAAGTTTTAGTAGGAATCACATATTTTTACACCATTGTATTAATGCTGTACTTGGATTAAAAAAACCCTGTCAGTACTCCCTGACAGGAAATATTTACACATATTTGCCATGAGCACATCTGACAAAAATAGGAAACACACACACACACACACACACACCCGGCAGTGAAGGCATGTTTATGAATGATGGATTGCCTGGTAGAGGCAGAAGAGAGGAAACGCTGAATATTCATAAGGCCTTTTGAAGCGGACCTCCTTCAGCTACATCGGACATCAGTCATACGGTGAAGGTCGGAGTAAAGCTGACTCATGACAAAATGACCATGTCCACCTCACCCCACCCACTCACACACACACACAACCCTCAATCCCCATCAGTCTAACATTCCACAGCCTCCCCCCTGTCTCACTACGCTTGTCCACTCAGCATGTGACGCGTGCCATCTGTAGCAAGCCGGCACACACATGCAGATAATATACTGTCCACACACACACACACACACACACGCACACTGTATATCACACATGTGCAATGTAGACAAGTCTCAATTCATGCTTTAATACACACGCCAGGAAACATTCCACCTACATGCATGCATAAGAAAACAAACACACACACACACACACACACACAAACACACACGCATGTCAAATCCCAACTGCTGCTTCATCACTCAGCCTCATCTCTCATTCGGGATTGGTTGATTCAGTTTGGCAAGTCATGTACCGTGAACCGTGATTGGCCGGCTCATGGGAGCGTGCTAATCTTGACACGTACTGAACCAGCTGGTAGATCCTCTGAATACCAACAAGGTGTGAGGTAGCGGGAGGACAAGGAAAGCCTTTGTTTTCATATTATACCTAAATGAGTTTTGTCTTGCATTGGCTTTCTTGGCTGGTTGATCATATTTATTCAGTAATTTAATACTTCTGCATCTTCTATTCTTCTCACAGATAGAATATGTGTATATCACTGGATGCTTTACCACTGATCATGCATTTTTCTGTGAAGGTCTCTCTTTGAAATTGAAAGCATTTTTTAACTTAAGTGGACTACCTGCTTAAAAAAGGAATCACCCACTAATTAAATTAGGAAGGAAAAGTCAATAAAATCTATGCTCTTGCTGTCCTGCTGCTAGGTTTCTGGGAGCTGGAGTGTCCTGCTGAAATGTCACAGGAGTATTTTTCAAGGAGCCTGTCAAGTGTTTGTTGAAAATTGACTGCCTCCCCCCAAAAGAGGCAGAAAATAGAAACTGTAATTTTGCTGCACTCTCCCTGTCCTCTGAATTCTGTCTGAGCCAGACTCAGCAGAAACGCTGCAATCATAGAAACAGATTACAGGGCAAAATCAGGGGCATCAGTCACGATCGTACTTGCCACAGTGAAGGTACACAGTGTTTTGTCACAGAGACCAGACACTGTGTGAACATACTGTACTCGATACATTTCCAGAGATGCTTTAAATAGTTACTGCAGTGACCTTCACTCACCTTCTTGTATTAAACCACTCCCCCTGCTGTCACACACACACACACACACACGCACGCACGTGACTGCATAACTAGTCGGCAACAGAAATAGTTGGTTAAAACAATTCTTCACATCTTACTGTTTTCATATTTCACATACTGTACAGCAGTTCTAAATGTGACCCAACCACCTGCCACAAGCCAGGGCTGCAGCCCTCACTGTCCTGGTCCTGGAGTTTTATTTTCTACTTTCCTCGATTTCCTGTGCCCCGCGTGTTCTGCTGATCCTGGCCTGGAGGCTCTGTGGTCTCCTCAGTGATGGCATTTTGCTGAAGTGGGTGTGTGCGGTCCAAAGCAATACAGAGGACTTTGGCGTGTGAGGTGGGTGTTATACTGTAGATGCGTCAGAGGGAGGGGTGCGGAGAGAGGTACTGATGATCTTCTCAGCTGCTCTCATGATGTATTTGAGGGTCCTGCAGCAATGCAATGCAAAAACACATTAAGCACAGGCATGTGGATATTCATCTGAAGGAATAGAACAAGTATCATACATTTCAATGATATTTAAAATACAACACGAACACTGAGGAATGGCTCTTAAATATACTTGCAATATCAATACAGGCCATGTTTAACTACTGTCCTCTAGATGAGTGTTTTCATAGTTTAGACTCCTCTATTTTTCCCATTTAACTGACTTAGCAACTTAGTCACTTAGAAACATATCTGCTATCAATTTCAAGCAAGAATATAGATGATTTTTACCATGATGTCATATTGTCAGAAAGAAGGATTCAGGGTATGCTCGTTCACTACAGACTTGTGATTGACAGCATGTGGCTTCACAGTCATAGTCACTCATCAAGACACCAAGATGGCTGAGAACGCTCATCTCAAAGCTTCGTAACAGGATGTTACGAACCAATAGGCAACGTCACAGTGGTCATATCCATCTTTTATGTTGTCAATAAGTATGACCAGCACTAACACGACAGATCCCCGAAGTGCAGCCGTAGTATCTTTATCGTGCCCTGCTGGTTGCACAGCACAGCACATTTTTCCACAGGATTTCTTGAGTCGTTTCATCCACAGTCTGTTCACGGCAGCACGAACTGATTAGTTTTATGTTTCATGACAGCTTGTCAAGATGAATGACAGCTCATCTCAGAGAAAGTTGACCAACTGAAAAAGACTGACATATTCCTTCCATTATTGGAGATGCTTTATCAGGAGTGGCTAATATTACCAAATGATTAAATTAAATATATACGTACCATATCATTTGGCACTCGTTGCTTCAGTTTCTCTTTGAAATGTAGAAAGTTTGTTGACAAAGTAGAAAAAAACAGTGCAGAGAATACAGGGTTGCAATGTTTTTCACCCTTTAAAAAGGCAAAGTTAACTCAAAAAAGTGTGTGTGCATGTGTGTGTGTGTGTGTGTGAGAGAGAGAGAGACAGTAAGCCACATTAATACGACAGCACCTAACTCAGCACACCTGTTTTGCTCCAACAAATTCAATTTGACGCTTCCTCAGCAGAGCATGATGTTCTCAGGCGCGCTCGATGGTGCCATCTGTGACAGAGCGTGGCACGTTTTCCTCGACTCTGCCATTCCCACAACTCGTCTTCTGAGGCCTTAGATGTACCGCGGGCTCGGTCAAACATGCAGCAAGGAAAAGGGAGAGCCGAGGAGATGTCAGCGGATCTAATTTGACTTAGGGACACGTTTCCTCCTGTGGGAAAAAAACAGAAACCAGCCTGCCAGTCTGTCAGTCGCCCTGTAGCTCTGCTCGAACGCCTCTGAAGTGATGCAGTGCGTCTGCAGAATATTAGAAAGTCCTCTCTGCAAACTAGGCTGCAACCTCTCCGTTTCACCACATAGGCTATTATACTGATTGAACTGAATATCAACCCTGCCAGTATCTTTTACTGTTGGTATTATGGAAGCTGACAACACATGAAGACCTTTAAAATCCAACAAGTAAATCTGCCGCTTTACAGTGTGGTTTTGATTTATTCAGCTGTACAATTATGTTGTCTGTAATTAAGTCTAAATGCGCAATTACACCGGCGGCTTGGATCACGCTGCTTTTTAAAGCTCGAACTGTCACGGTCCTGGGTCTGTTCGCCCAGCATTTTTGAGTGTTTGGACTTTGAAGCCTTGTTTTTGTAAATATTCTGTTGATTCCTGGTTTGCTTAGTGTTTATATTACTGTGTATATAGTTTACTATTAAGTATATCTGATCTTGTTAGTTTTTCCTTCCTGTGTCAAGTCTCCTGCATTAACTTATTATTCATGTGTCTGTTTTTTTGTGCTTCCTGTTTTATTTTGCTTGTGTCGTTAAAGTCTGTTCACGTGTGTTTTAAACAATAAAATTTGCAATATTTGAGAACATATATTTAACAACTCGGACTTCTTTCCCATTCATGCACAAGCGCAGGTCATCTGTTGTTTTGTGAAAACATAAAATATTGAGGTAAAAAAAAGGTGGTGTTTGTGCAGTGAATGCTAATTTGAATGATCTTTTTTTAAAGACAAACTATTCATCATGTTTATCATTTGTTTTGTAAACACTCTGTTAGGAAACAAAACTCTTTTTCAGGTTTGTCAGGATCAGTTACTGTTCTGATGTGTTAATTCTTTGTTTCAGATATTTTCAGTCCCGTTCAGGAACTTTTTAAATTATAAAGCGGCCCAGAAGCATATTAAATTAGACTTGTGGCGAATAGAGAAACAAAGGGACAATCACCTTTGTTATGCTGTTATGAGAATTATGTTTTCAAAGAGTTTGCAAATTACCCTCTTAGCTGCAAAATGGAGCCTCCATTATCTCCATTTAGTGCGTTCTCTGCTCCATTTCAGACAAAGAGAAGGAGGGAACAGAGATTGAGAGAGCGAGGGAGGGAGGAGACAGAAAAGGAGAGATTAAACGGACCATTAGACCAAAATGACTCCTGTGAAGAGGGATCAGAAAACAAACAGGGCTTTAGAGAGCTGCTGGCAGCGTAAGCAGAGGCAATTACCATCATTATTATTGTGATCATGTTTACAGTGATTATTTTCTGCCTGTTTACTGCCTCACCATGATACAGCACCACTGATGAGGGAGGGATGTGCAGTAAATTTGGGGCAGCACTTAGAGATCCATTCAGAGCTGAAACAGGACACATGACTCTGAGCCGTTCAGCTGCTTGCAGAGCGGGAGGAACAAAGAGGCAGGAGTGCAGGAATGTTTCTTTAATGTTTCCACTTTGATCAGGATAGAGTTTGATAGCTTTGTTGTTCGAGCTTGTCCATCTGTAATAGTGACTTCTGGTGTGATTCTGTATGTGCAGAACAAAATAGTCAACAAGTGAGTGAACTTTATCTAAACGAGAGGGCGTGCTTCAGTGCAGAAACATGCAAAAAAATAATTTTTGAGCATTTGAGATTTAATTTGTCCTCAGTTATGTCATCTTGCTGTGAGATTCTTCCTCGGTGAGGCGTGTAAATAATGTGCCACCATTTAGTCTTCCTGCTAACTCATTTCTGTTCTGTCCTGTATATGAAGATGTGGAATGCGCCAGGAAGTGATACTGGATGCTTTCTTGTAATCTGTAGTCAAGTAAAACAGACCAGTTACATTTGATCAAGCTTTGGTTGGATGTAGGCAAACATGGTAATGTGGAGAGTCAAAGAGGTGAATCACATTATCATCATGAGGCTCAGTGGAAGGGTGGCTGTTAAGAAGTAATTCTTAAGGAAGGGAAACAGGGAGAAAAGATAACAGGTCTGATGAATTGAAAATTTTAAACTTTTGGTTCAAGTCATTGTCAGTATGTTTGGAGGAGGTGAGAGAGAGTGTCTACGTCCAATCTGCAAACATGGTGGAGGCTCTGTCATGGCTTGGGGCTGCATTTCAGCCAGTGGTGCTTTTAGCCACCATGCAGTGCTGTATGGAAAAGGTTTGATTGTTCATCAACAATGTTCCCAGACACACTGCCAGTGCAGGAAAAGCATACTTGGCTAAAAATACATACAATGTCTTCATAGACAACCAACATCTAAAGAAGAGCTTTGGATGTCCTTCACAAAGCCCGGAGACCTATTTCTGAAGGCTGTGCTGAAGAATAAATGTGGTCATATCAAATATTGACTGCCATGCACATTAGAGCTTTGTTTTTGTCCATGCATGTTTGCACATACATCACTGCACCTGTTTTTTATTCTTCTAGCAAAGCAAATCTTCAGAGTTTTCTGTTTGTGGGGTGGCACTGAGGTATGATGGTTCACAACAAGAAAGGCTTGAATCCAGCAGCCAACGGGGTCCTTTCTGTGTGGCGATTGCATGTTCTCCCAGTGTCTGCCACCACTTTCCTCTCATAGTGCAAAGACATGCTTGTTGCATTAATAGGTGATTCTAAATTGGCCATTGGTGTGAATGTGGATGTGAATGGTTGTCTGTATCTCTGTTAGCTCCATGAAGAACTGGTGACTTGTTCAGGTTGCACCCCATTTTTCACCCCATGACAGCTGGGATAGGCTCCAGGCAACTCCCCTACTCACACCCCCACCCCAGTGGTTAAGAAGATGGATGGATGGATGGATGGATGGATGGATGGATGGATGGATGGATGGATGGATGGATGGATGGATGGATGGATGGATGGATGGATGGATTTTTTCTGTTTGATCTGTCTGAATATGAATTTGCTCGATGATATTCATGCTTCATGTACTTTTGTTTTTGTTGTGAGAATAAATAAATAAACTGCCTTTCATGGCAGTCAAAGTTCAATTAAAGCCATGCATAGATTTTTTATTAATAAACGAAGGTTCATCAGTCAAAACTGGGAACATACAATAAAAATATTAAATATTTATATTTGTAGTAAATAATTTTGAAACTACATGCATGCACATGCATAAGGTGAATAAATAAATAAGAGTGACATAAGATATAGCATGAAATAAATCATGCACAATAAAGGCACACAAGCAGAAGACAACTGCTTGCATATAAATAAGTAATCACAGCAAACAATAGCAAGCACACAAAGCCGTTAAAATGACATTTGTATTTAATTTCTGAAATTTCACACTTTAAAACTCATTTGAATCATTTTATTCAAAGATTTGACATTTCATTTGTCATTCCCCAACTGTTAAAAGTGCAGCTCTGCCCCTCAGCTATCTGCGGATGATGACCTCATCAGCCAAAGGTGAAAAATATTTCCACAGTAGGCAATTAGCTCCTTAATGAGAATGAACCGCTGAGCTGCGTTAGCTGTAGCCATGGTGACCGCAGCCATACTGCATCGGGGGCAGAAGCGGTGGTGGGTTCAACCACACACGCATGTCAAAGATGGATCTGTGTTGCCCTGCCGTGGTGATGTTGACAAATGAGTGTCTTTAACTGGGCGGCCTATTAGCCTGCCTGCATTGTCCGCCTCTGAATACAAGCCTCCAGCTGATTTCATCTGATTTGTCTGATGTATGGTGGGAGGCTGAAGTATGTCCAGTCTGGTCGATGTTTAATTTTTTTCTGCTCTGAATGACTTAATTAACCTTTCTTGTGCAAAGTGATAATAGCGGCTCAGGGACCTTTCACTACTTCTCCTCTCATCTCCCTATTCCTGTCATCTCTTATTCCTCTATTTTAACATTCGTTCTGTTACTATCTTCTGCTCTCATTCTCCATCTCCTCTCCTTCTCCCTTTTTATAATCTACTCCACCACTCCATCCCCCACCCCATTTCCCTTAGTGGTCTTTCTCTTTACAGTCTGATTGCTCATAATCACTCACAGTCTGTTTCTGTGACTAATAGGCCTATTAGAGTGGGATCGAGGCCGTATGGTCGCCAGGCAGCTGCAGTCACGGTTTCCAGTATTCGCTTCCTTCTTTCCACACATGCTTCTGTGTCTCATTGTGTGATTTAAAAGAGAATTTGCAGCTCAGTAGGATGAGCATAACACTAACAGGCCTGGATTCACAGTTTGACTGGTGCAGTGGACCCACTGACCCAAAAAAGTGGGTGAATTCTTAGTGCACCTTTTGTTGTGTGTTGATGGGATAAAGACTGCACAAGAGTGCAAACACAAGGGGAGAGCTTCCTTTTTATTTACCTGTGATGTATGAAAGTCAGAAAACACAAAATAAGAGCACAACTGAGCGGGTGCCAACGCTCAGCTGTGTTGGTTTCAGAAATGGGTGAAGGGGAGGGGGGGGGGGCTGGTGTGGGTCTAAGTGCTGTTATAGTAAAGCCAGTGAACAAGTGTGTGATGTTTTATGTGTCTGGTGTGAACAGTATGCATCTATGGTGTGAATTTGAAGATCCTAGGTGAGATTGTTCTCGAGTTATCGCTTTTGCATGATTTTCCGACAACCTGACCTCTGACCTTTAGCTTGACATCAAGGTCGCCGTGATTCAAAGTCATCCAAGATTTTTATTACATACATCTATGGTGTGAATTTGAGCATCCTAGGTGGCGTTGTACTCAAGTTAGAGCCAATGTTCAACTTCTGTGGAACAGATGACACCACCGATGAAACAGCCGCGCTAATAACAACCTCGATATAGGCATTTCCTGTTGCAGTGAATTGCCTTAACTATTTAGTCCTTTCAGTCTATAATTTTTGATGGTGTAATGGGAAAGTAGTTCATCCAGTGATGTCATTCTGTGTAATGTATCACCCACAAGACAGGTGTTACTAATGCTTTTATTTTGAAAAACATGTGGAAACAGTGGTAAACTTCATCATGCTGCATTAATATTTAGTGGCTAGTGTTTTAGGGGAAAACACAGCGACGTGCATGTGGACTATCTGCTGCTCCGAGGCCTGTACCTTTCTCAGGACTGTTAGCTTTGCATGATAACTCTTCTGCATGATACATGAGCATCTGGGGAAAACTCGACATGAATATTCTACACAGATGGAAAGGTAGAGTAAAGAAACAGTTGACATACAATTTTCTTGATGACAGCACTAACCACTGAGGCCTTAAAACAACATATGGACTGCCCGAAGAAATAACAAGGGGAATCAAAAACAAAAAAAGGCCTGTTTCACAAAGAAGCTGTCTGTGCATGGCCAGGGTGGAGTTGTGTGTTGCAGTTTGAGTGAGAACCTTAACGGTACAGTGATGTTTTCGATTGTTTAACTTCAACAGTTTGTAACAGTGTCCTTCCCTACATTACAGTGATCCAGAGCATTAAACCCAGACCACAGAATGATATTTTCCCAGGATTGTGAAAGAAATTGCAATCATTTGGCTGACAGGAACACAGTTAACACTGGAGGTCCTGGGCACTATTGTAGCAGATCAGCCAATAACTCTAGTGTTACCATTCTTATTAGAAAATATCATATATGCTACAAGTTGCTTAAATCTACCTGGAAATGAAATGCATCTGCAGGCTGCTTTGCAACCCACCTTCATGCTCCTTTCATGCTGTATTTGACTTCATATACTGTCAATGGTGCATGCTCTCTTCTGAGCTGGTGGCTTTTCTCTTTTCATGTCATTCCAGACTGACTGAGATCAAGGTTATGCAGAGGCCATATGATGTGTTACATGACTCTTCTGAAGATGGCACTTTAGGAGAACACGGTGATGTTTTTTGCATGAGAACATAAGAATCTAACGTGCCTTAGACCTTTGTGCAGCACTGTAATTGTGTAAGCCTGTATAAATATAAGCATATGAGGTAACAGATGAGATATGGTGTGATATACTGACATTGGTGATAAAAAATGGATTTGAATTAAACATGCACAAGAGCTACTGCGCAGATGTTCTGCCTCTCCACTGGACAGATAAGTACAACTCATGGTAAAATGCCAGCTTGGTCTGCAGCGGTCTGCCCTCTTGTGCTTATTTAAGTGTGTGTGTGTGTGTGTGTGTGTGTGTGTGTGTGTGTGTGTGTGTGTGTGTGGTTTTTGTTTGTTATTATAGGAGTGGTGTTTGTTTGTCGTGGGGGGGAGGGGGGGGGGGGGGG